>LSSN01005728.1:0-14616 GCA_001970855.1 Smittium culicis | reverse complement strand
ATTAAAAGTATTAAGTAAAATTTTAGAATAAAGAAACTGTATTACTTTCCTTAAAACTACCCATGAATTATGGCACTAATTTTATAAAATATGAATTAAAAAAAAAACTGTCTTTCGATTTAGAGACCTTTTTATCTTTCTGAGTCTTGGTATTAATCCTCGATAGATATATATATAGCAATTTTTTGAAGATGAAATTATAATCATTTTTGTGATTTAGATAAACTAAATCCAATAATAGATATATTAAAGAAAATACTAAAAAGCGGTTCTATAATTAATTGGCTTATTTAAATACTCACATCTTGAACAGTTATTATTAAAAATTATTAATATCATTATATTGTAAAGAATAAATCAGTTTTCTTCGAAAATTCTAGCTATAATATCAATATATCCCGTTATATTTTTTTAGTAGCGATTTTTTTTTGTTTTATGAAACATTTTATTCTCAGTTAGGAATCACAAATAGGACACATTTACTATTTTTTATATGATCTTGAATTTAAATTCAGATTTTATTAAATTTGAATTATTTTTCTGAGAATAGTTTTTTGTGATTACAGTTATAATCATTTCAATTTAATAAAGAGCTTTAAACAAATATCTTTCAATATTTAATTTTATTAACAAAATATATTTTAAACATCTAATCATTTTTTTTTAATAAATAAGTGTTTAATTTTTGATATCTAATGTTAGTTTTAGTATATTATAATTTTTTTTAGTTTATTTTTAAAGTTGAAATTAGCCCCCCTTTTTTTTTTAGATTTTTTTAAATATTGGTATAAATTATTTGAAAATTTTTCTTGAAAAATAGCCATTTACCTAAAAAAAGACTACCATTTATTCCAATAAATGATAAAAAAATATTTCCTTTTATATTATCACTTTTTCTTATACTTCTCTCTCGTTCTTGAAAAAACATATGAAAGATATACACAGTGTATATTAAAAACTTGATTTTAAATTAAACTTAAATATTTTTTCCAATTAATACACTATTTGATTCTGTGTAAATACATATTTTAAAGTGTGGTGATATATTTTTTCCATAAACGTCTTTTTTATTAAAATTTTTATAGGCTTGACGCAAAATTAATCCTCGAAAATAATAGATATCGTATATGTACTTATTTTATTTCTTATATAATATTTTTGGATATATGATACTGAAAATTTGAAATTTAAATATGTATCATTAAGCTTGAAGCAGAATTAAAACTTTAAAATCAGATTCTGACATGATTTATCTATATTAAAATTTAGAATTATTTTAATAGTAATTTTCATTTACTACTCACCACCAATCAATAATATTTTTATTTCATCTATTCACTAGAATTATTTATGTCAGATTAAAAAATTTTTTTCAAGGAAATTTCAGATATTATAGATAGACATCGCATCAAACTACTTTAATTTTAAACCAAATATGTATATTTTTTATGTGAATAAAAATATCAGAGGTAATTTTGATAATAATACTAATAAAAAAATTTTCATTAGGTTAATAAAAATATACATAACCATGTCTAGAAAAATTGCCTATATTTTAAAATTCACATATATTAGAGAAATCATACATCAAATTTTATTATTAAAATCGTTTTTTTTTTTTTTTTTTGGAATTATTGGAATTATTCTTTGATTCACTAATAGAGTATCATATTTGAGACTATTTATGATGTATATGTTTTTTAGTGTAAATATATAATTTATAAGTGAATAAAATTTCCTAAAAACTAGTTAAAAATATCTTTTTTTTATCAAATGAAAATTTAAAAGCGAGTTATATAAATATAAAAATCGTACGTCAATTTCAAATCAGCCATTAAGATTAATTATCTCTGAATTAATAGAAAATAATATTACAATCCAAAATATTTTTGCTATTATATAGAGTCTCTCAAATTTATTATCTATGTTTTTGGATAAGTATATAGTATATCTATAAACATTTATAATTTTATAGAAAGTATTTATTAGGATTATGTTTTTTGTTTTAACTATAAAATTTATACCATTTTTAAAAATTTGCATTTTAACCCCTTAAAATTTTAATAATTAAATTTAATGTTCGCGCTATTTTATACTATAATTTATATTAGATTAGTCTTTTTTTAGAATTTCTTAAAATAAAAAATTTTCTGTCTATATTTTTAAATGAACAAAAAAAATTGTTTTTTTAATTTAAAATATTTCAATATTTCCGTTAATTAATGTATTTAAATCACTTTAGTATTAATTTATATAAATCAAAATTTTAAATTAAATAAATGTTCTATAAAATAAATAACGTTATTTCTTTTTATTATTTAAACTGGTTATATTTGAAATACAATTAATAAAATAATACTTAAAAAAATGCTAATTTGATTATTTTTGTTTTACATTCGATTATGTAGAAAAATTATAGCTTATATTTTAATTTTTATATTAATTCGAAATTTTAGATTATTTTTCAAACAGAGATTTTTATTTGGGAATACCAAAATTTGAATTATTTATTCTGAGTTTATACATCGATAAGGGTTTTTTTCGGCTGAAATTTTAGCAATTGCTCTGGGCTTCGCCCAAATTAACTTCTAAATACATTTTAATAATTTTTATCCATATTAAAATTTAAGGTTTTTTTTTAATATTTGATCCACCCACTGTTTAAGTAAAATTGAAAATTTAGGCGCATAATATTTTTTTATGAAATTTTATGCTAAAAGTCATTTAATCTAGTAAAAACTAACAATTATATTTTATTTTTATATACTTAATTCAGAATATTCTATTGACAATGTTGGTGTCCTATAGAGTGTCGTAAAAGCCAAGTGAAATAGCTTTTTTTTTAAATTATTAGTTAGGTTTTATGGAATATTTATAAGTTAGTTAATATATTAATTTACGCGAATTAATCACATATGCAAATTTTGAGCAGTTTAAAAATAAATCAATGAAAATTAAAGATGATGAGGTTTCTTTTAATTTTTTTATAGTTTTAGAATATCGGATTTATAGATAAGTTAACTATTATATTTTTATGTGGACAGCTTAGTTCGAGGGATATTTAAAATAGAGATACTCTGATTTCTAAAAGTAAAAATAAAAATAAAAACGATACTAAACTTTCGGCCCATAAAAAATATATTTATGGTGAAATAAAGAAAATAAGCTAATATTAATAATTCGTCTCCCATAAAAAAAAAAGCCAAAATAAGATAATAAGTAATCACGACCCACCTATATCCAAATATCAATAAAAATAATATCTAAAATTAAATTGGAATATAACAGCATTCCATGAGATATTTTTATTCATTAGATGTCGCAAAATTCGCTTTTGGATGATCCAAAATTCCATGAATTTATTACAAGTTAATAATATAGTAATTTTTTTTAGTAAAGTGGTATAAATAGTTGAAAAAGAATGTCCTTTAATTTTTATCTGTAATTTATTATAACTTAAAGCGTGTTTATTGTATCTAACTCGCTACAGGTTCAGTTATAAACACCTGAGGGTCAAAATCATAAGTATATACGCTTTTGAGAGATTATTTAAAAATCGTAGCTTTTTTTTAGTATAATTTTTAATATCGAGTACAAAAATGTGATCATTAGTTGAGCGTATAAGCGTATTTGATGACATACTCTGATATAGTTTAAAACAAAATTATAAATGTAAGGTGTTATGTTATTATACTTGTGTCCGTTATACAAAAGAATTCGAAATTTATATATACGTACAAATTCGCATATATATAGAGTAGGATAAAACTATTTTTAAGCTAAAACTTAGTAATCATGATCCTACTTATTAAGCGTAAAATGTAAGATTATTTTATTGAATAATAAATATACTGGATTAAAGTATTCAATCATACAAGCCGCTTCATTTTATTTGATTTAAAAAACGTGTATAGTTATAAAAGGGGTAAATAGATGCCTATTTGAAAAGAGATTTTTGACCAAAAATGAAAGTTGGAATTGCTAGCACTAGTCCATAAAATAGGATAGGGAAAATTTTGACACCGATGAAATATGATATTATAAGAGAAGCATACGAAAGGATACAGCCAAAAAAGGAATAATCAGAGACTGTTGCGTTCTTATTTATAGCAGACAAAAATCCTGAGCTACCGAGCTACAAAAGTTAAATGGTAGAATAGTTATTGAGTGGCATAAAAAGAAATAGAGTATTATAAAATAAGGATATATACGAAAAAAAAGAAAATAGATAGAACGAAAGGGTTACCATTGTGAAGAAAAGTGCGAATGGAATAGTAATAAGTGCAGTGTATATTACTGAAACTAGTGGGTTGACCATTTTTTGAGGGGCTGAAAAGGTATGGAATATTTCGGGCTTGGGGCCATAAATAATGTGATCAGATTTTTCAATACTAGATTTGAAACAATTTATATTAATAACGCCTAGATTATAAACCGCGCCAGTTTTTTCACTGAATGATCCTAGTACCAAATCAGCAGAATATTCACCATTTGATGCTATATGGTTTTCGATTTTCAGCTTATTCTAATATTAAAGAGATAAAGTTGGGAAAATGATGAATTTTTATATCTAGGAGTAGAGGAAATGAGTAATGAAAGAAATGATTAAATACCATTATTATTTTATAGCTGTTTTTTGCTTCAGAGAATTTGGAAGAGATTGAAGTCTGTGAAGTCTTGTCTAAAGATGTTAGAACTAAGGCGGCTTGATTGAGAGGTATGTGCTTGTGATCTTTAGAGCTCGAAATAGCCTCGAATTCTACGACGATTTTAGAGCCAGATTCTAGCTCAAACCTCTTTTTCAATTTTTCGGGATATTCTGGTCTAAAGTGAAGGTAAGGAGTTGTAAAATAGTCGTTAATATAAATATAATAATGTGTGTTACCTCTCTTTTGTTACAACATCTCCAAGCTTGTCAACAAGATTTACAGAAATCTTATTAGGTTTAATTTCGTAGGAGCTTGCAAGTACGATTGATGCAAGCATAAACGTACAACTTAATAGTTTTGAAGCGAACATCATAATAATATAACCTTTATTGCAGCGAATTGGAGGAGCGAAGGGCTTAAATTATAGAAAACTAAATGGATTTTTGAGTTATTTGAGATTTTTAATATCAAGTTCGTTTATACAATAGGCTATATAAGTTAGTTTTAAAAGAAGACTATAAGGATATACTTTAATTCTACGCCCATAAAATGAACCTTATAGCCTTCTTTAATGTGCCCTTGTTATTGGTCAAATTGGTGATATTTTGCTAACTTGTATATGTATTCGTTGATTATTGGTCAATTAGATAGTTTGGTTTTTTGACACCATCAGTTATTACTCGAAAAAAAAGCTAATTTAAGTGATTCGCTAATTTTTTATGATTCGTTTCTATTTGCCAGGATACGAAAATAGCCAATACTACAGATATTAATGGTGCTAATAAATGTTAAATATTGAATGTATATTTTGTTGGATCAAAATCGAATTTCCACAGCCAAATGTATTCAACAAGCCTACAAAAAAACAGAATAGAATCTAGTATTTTTATGATATAATAAAATTAACTTAACAAAGAAAAATGCTCATCGGATGTTCTAAAAATAAAGTTGGATTGGTTTATAAATCTTATTTATATTGCCGTAGATATTAATGCTCACATAACTAACGATTTTTTCTATGCTTATATATACGCTTCAACATATAACAAATACTAGGTATATATAATCAGAAATAAACTTATTGTATTTAAACTCGGATATGATTAATCCTAATAAAACACTTAAAAACCAATATTGTGGAAAAGTAAAATGTCTAAAGAATTATAATATATATTTCTACAAGTTATATATTTTTAAATTCGACATGTACTATTATTTGTGCCATTTATTTCAGAGCTCAATATTATACAATTTTAATTCTGCATAATTATAAAGTCAAAAAAATTCCTACGCTTACAATCCAGTTTAAAACTGAGACTCAGCTATACTTACTAAAGCTGTAAAAAAACTTATAGATTATTTCATGTTTATTTACTTTAATAAATAGGTTATTTTTACTAAACATGGACTATGTTATTATTACAAAATTATCTAGGTATGATTGATTCCTTTTAATGAATTTGAGTTGGATGGAGTGTCTATATACTTTTAAAACCTACAACAGATTCCTATAATTTAGCTAAGCAATAAATGAATAAATTGTAAGCGAAAAAGTGAATATGAAACGATAGGCTGACATATCCCCAGCCAGCTAGTGTGGAAAATGCGCCCAGTTCTTATAAGTTGTTCTCCGTAGCCAATAATTTCTTAATTCTGGTTTAGCCATTGTTGTAAATTAAGCGCTCAATTAAACTGGCCAATAAGTACATTGTCAAAGCGGAGTGAAGGAAATGAAATTAACCGCACTGGATATACAAATATGGGTAGTATAGCCATTGGCTGTTGGAAGAAACATTTAACAAATGTCGTTGTATTAATGGCTATAATCAGAGGCAAAAAGGGCCAATTGAGGAAATGGATGTACAACTCTTACCCAGTAGATATTTTCAGCTATTGTTTAAAATTTACCTCTTGCGTGTTTTGAGTTTACTTTTATAGCTACTTTCAGTCCATAAAGCCAATTTTTATTTAGTCGCAGGAAACCTTCAAGCTTTGTTTTTATTTTTTTTACATAGCTATTCCAGGCTTTCACTCTTTTGACCAAAACCCTGAACATTCCATAAACTCTTAAATATAATGATTTCCTCAAAATACCTACTCGTAGCATTTCTCTGCTTTATAACTACAATCAAAGCTATCTCCTTGTCAACATGGGTCTCAGCAAACACCGAAAAGACCTACTACATTTTGAATGATCAACCTGGCCAAAAAATGTCCCTTTACCTTTCGGTAAGTCCCACTCCTATTACTTAATTTTTACCCTCAATACCCTCCACTGCTATATATATAAATCTTTCTCACAGGTAACAGAAGGTGGTAATTTCGATATTGATTACACTGTAACAGATCCAAAAGGCGTTATTATCTTAAAAGGTGATTCTGAAAGACAAGTTGAAACTTATCTCACCTGTAACGAAGTTGGTGAATATTCCATCTCTTTCAGCAATCGCATGTCTACCGTTGTTGATAAATTGGTAGAATTCGAAATCACTATTGAAGATGAAGCCAGAGATCCCGATCTTAAGTCTAGATTTGGTGCAAAAACACATGATTTCGGTGCCTCAAGAATTCACGGCGACTTGCACAATATCGAAAGATTCCAAATGTACTTTAGAGCCAAAGAAAACAGAAACTTTGCCACAGTCAAATCTACTGAAAAACGCATCTTGTGGTACGCATTGCTCGAAAGCGCCTGCGTTATCTTGGTTGCTGTTATCCAAGTTTACTCCATCCAGTCACTTTTCACTGCTAAAAAATCTCGCTTCTAAATTCTTTCTTCCAATATTTTATCCAATACTTTATTTTTTTATATAAAATAAACACTTCATCCCCCCCCCCCTCCCAAATCTACGTTGTATTTCTAATATTTGGCCTCATCTACACTATTTGTTGTAATTCGCTAATTTTATTTGGTCATCGCATCAATTATAAGCGAGTTTGAGCTGGGTTTTTAATTTATTCAATTAAAAAAATCACTTTTTACCCATTTTCATTTACAAAACTAGTTGAAAAACTACAATATAAAATACTCATAACTTGTTAAAAAAATTTCCTGCAATATTTCAAACTTACCATTTAGCTTCAATTCGCCTCAAATCTGCACCGTGAATTGGGTTGAAATTACACACTCTTTAGCGTGGAGTCGATATAATTTTTATCTAACTTTAATAACAGTCAAATTTTTTTCGAAAAAATATTTCTGTATGTATGATATATTATACAAAAACACTAATAAATATCTGAGAAACATTTAATATTAAATATTAATTTATATTTTTCTATTTTGTCATGACTGCACTCACTGTATTGAAATTATAAAGCAAGTAATTCGAGTTTGTTTCAAAAACAGTATTTTAATTGTATCAAATTATGCGCTATATGTGAAAAAAATTCTATCGCTTGACAAAATCGGGTTTTCTTTAAATATAACGATGGTTTTAGCTTATTACCTATATATAATATTAACCAGAATAAAAACTTTTTTCAAAAAACGTTTATTTTTATCGGTTGGTTAATCACATAATAGTTTGTCCTTTTTAAATTTAAGCAGGGACAAAAAAAATCTGGACAATTTGCATTTATATTTGCGACTTGAAAATTAGATTATCATTCTAAAAAGTTTTAATCGTTAAAATTAAATGATTCAAGGAGCATTATACATAAACACAAAATTTGCTATATGTATAATGCACTATGAAAAACTAGTTATAAATAACAAGGTATGAGAAAAAAAACAAAAAAAATAATATTAAATTCTTTAAATAATTAAATAAACCTTAATTATTTACATTTTAAAACTGATAATTTAACAGGTGTATTATTATTAATTAGATTAGTTACAAATTGCAATGTTTTATCCTTAAAAGATTGAAATATTAGAACTAATTTTTTTTAAAAATAATGAAATTAATTAAAATCAGGCGATAAAAGCTCGCGAAAAATCCAATCCAAATTCCATACAAGAATTATAAAAAAATACAAATTTTTATTATCCATTTTTATATATTATAATATTTATTAGCTATTTATACGTTATAAAAATTGCAAATAAGAAAATATATTATCAAAAAGAATCAAAAACTATTTGAATTTCAGTGAAACGAGAAGGAGAATAAGAAATTTTATAAGCTCTATAAATAACTAAACCTAGTACTTTTCACTTAAAATAGATTTTTTTAATTTAGCATCAATTCATCAAAAGGCATGGGTTGCGATTGAGAATGTCTTTAAAATTTTTTTTGAAACTGTCTTTTTGCTCAAATGTGTATTAGATGATTCAAAAATTAGAAAAAATTCATTTGAGAAAAAAAAAATCATATGGCCTTGCGGAAATTTTACATATAAATCGATAAGGAGGCTTAAAAAATTATAGAATTTAAATAATATTAGCTCTAGATGCCTCTTAATTGATAATTTAATATTAAACGGATAGTCATGTTACTCAAAGCATAAAGATTTTGGACTAAATAAGCTTACGTAGGCGTCATATACTAAGATATTAAAATATTCAACATTAGAATAAGTTTGACTAAAAAAAATTTTATAATAAGCATTCTATCTTTAAATTCCAAGGAGACTATTTCTTTGTCTAAAGCATAAAAAATTGTAATTCAGTTAGAAATTTGTTATTTAAAAGTGATAATATGAAATATATGATATGTATATATATCCTTGAAGATAATATTCATCTGTATAAGAGATATCAAAGCTATGAATTTTTCATTTCAGCAAGATAATGATCCAAACCATAAATAATTGTTACTAAAGAAAAGTTTTTTGTAGAATTACACAAATATATTTATTGACTTTAACAGTGATCAAATTAAAAAAAATAGATATTATTTGATATCAGTTCAAATGGAAATTCGCAGAAAGATATTTGGGGAGCATTCCTTAACTGAATTTTTTTTTGATTAGCTTAATAAAATTTTAATTTTATATGAATTATTTCAAATATAATTTATTTTTCATACAGATTCAAGATTCTTTAGGCGAAATATTTCTCCAAGCTAACATATTATACTTTTATCTCTGAATTTATTTGTTTTATAGCTTATAAATAATAAAGTAATAATAAAAAATAAAATACAATATCGTATCATAATTTATGAAATATTTCAATAATCTACAATTGGTTAAAAATAAACTGAGAAATAAGACTTTTTTCCAAAATTTTTATCACTATATTTAGTCTTTTCGTTTTTTTAGAATTTTACAAATGGCTATTATAATGGTTTCATTCCAAATAAGTTTTTATATATTTTTTTGACGGAAAATTTATTTATAAAAAATAAAAATAGTTAAAAACTGATTACAAAAGTATAAAAAAAAGTTTAAAAAAATTATAAACAGTTTAATCTAACTCAACTCCGCCGGTCTAGCAGCTCCGTACCCAATGTGAATTGATTCAAGGTCATTTCAAAATAAATTAAAAATTTAATTTAGTCCGATTTTTACTCTATTTAGAAATTTTCTTTTTCTAATATTTTGGTTAATATAATATATTTTAAATAAAATTATTGTTTTAATCAATTATTTAAAATTTTTTAGTTCCAAAAGCCCACAAA
Source organism: Smittium culicis (assembly GCA_001970855.1). Taxonomy (NCBI): domain Eukaryota; kingdom Fungi; phylum Kickxellomycota; class Harpellomycetes; order Harpellales; family Legeriomycetaceae; genus Smittium; species Smittium culicis. The sequence continues at coordinate 4,400 of LSSN01005728.1, read as the reverse complement.
AAAGGTAGGATAGTAGAATAAAAATCTAATTCATACGAGTTGTTTAATATTTAAAAATCAATTATTATCTACTATACTATATTAAAAAATTTTAATTAATGTATTATACCAAACTATTAATATATAATTTCTATTAATTGGAACCTAGATCCAAGTTTACGAAATTAAATATACTTTTTATAGTGTATTACTATTAATATTATTTAGAATCAATTTTTATAATGATTTCATAGATACTATTACATGTTTACTAAAGATATATAAAAGCTTACTCCTTGAACGAATAATGATTAACTTATCTAAAAAAAATTATTTTAAATATATTTTAGTGCTATTTATACAAATTACAGAAAATATTTAGTTATTCTTGAATATTTTTATAAATAAATTATAGTTTTTATATAAATAAAAATTTAATATCTTCATATCAGTTCAATATTATACTTTTGTTCCAAAACTTACTAAAATATATTTATATTTATATTCCAATTATATTAAATTTTAGAGATATAAGACATATTAAGTTGTCCGAATGATTTTTATATTGAACCTTGGTATGGGAGATTATTTTGAGGAGCGGAACTTTTCCCATTAAAAACTTCCTACCCACTGTCTATAAGTTATTTTCAAATATTTATAATAGAATTCATTAAAAGAATAATCGAATATAACTAATAACTTTACCTTCTTCATATTAGCGTATAGAGCCTCCAAGAAAAAAATTTCCCCTTCTATTAGAATGACCAATATATAACTAAAAACATGCTTATAATAGGAGGTATATTAAATAGTATAATAATAATACGTAAGCTCTTAAATTATTAAAATATTAGAGTACAGTCAAATAATTTAAAATATATATATTAATAAAATGAATTTTTTTGGAATTAAAATTTTAATTATTTTATTTTATTTTGTACAGTATTTTATATTTGAAATAAAATTACATATAACAAATCAATACATAATATATTTTTTGCAGGATAATTATACTTAGTTAAATTAAAAAACAATTATTTAATAATTATTCTGGATTATAAATTTAAAAAAATACATTAAAAAAATTTAATTATAGCTATACCATCGGTATAAATTTGTTATTTATACTATTTTGGTTTCATTAGGCTAACTAATTACAAATTAAAATAAAATAAAGTATAAAAACTCATTAAAGGATTAAAAAATTTAAAATTATCTCTTCCTAAGGTCTATAAAAGCAATAAAAATTGAGATTCAATCAATTTTAAATAATATTATATTCTATTTTTTGATATTATAGTATTAATTGTATATATCTTCATTATAAAACACTGAAAATTAATTGAATATAAAATATAATTATTTGTTGATTTTGAAGCCAAAATATTAGTATTTTATTTCAATTGTACTATCAAAATATCTCTATTATATAAAATTTTATTTATTAATAAAATAAATTTAATTATTAAATTTCTTCTCCATAACTAATTTCAATAATTTTTTTATAATTCTTTTAATTTAGAGCCATAAAAATTCGATAATTAAACAATCCTGAAAATTAATTAAAACATATAATGTGCATTATACCTATTCTTTTAAATATTTTAATCAAATTATTTGATTAAAAACGCCGGAATAAACTCAAATATTCACATATAGATTTAAGCTATAATTTAGAGGTACCAAAAATTAATTATATGATAAAAAGTCCAATTTCGATTTATAAGGTTTTTTATTAGATTTTTTATGAAACATTAATAGATTTCTAGAGGTTAATAAATCTAATAAATCAGCTTTTAAATTACCTAAACTGAAATATATTACTTCTTATTTTCACTGTTTTAATATTTTTTTAGGACATTTCCTTTGTTTATTTTAATTTATGTTTAAAAATCGAATTCCCGGAATAATTTTATAATTACTTATTTTAAAAAATTATAATACTTCTAATTCATTTAATTAAGTTATCCCTAATTTTAACCGCAAATTTTCCAATATTTGAAGAATTAAAATAATTTTTTGTATATACAATTCAATGTCACATAAATGATATTTATTGATTCTTTAAGATAATTTTGTTCCTGTTTGGAATATTTTTGCATTCGGTAAACTTTTTAAGCTTTTTAATTAAATAGAGAACTCATAGCTTACCGTTTAATTTTCCATTTCTATAATTATTACGTTGATTAATACAATTTTAAAATATTTTATTATAGTTAAGTTATTAAAAAATTTAAAAATTTTAAAGTGTGATGCTTTAACAGGTATTTTTTTTTATCATAAATAAATACATATATATAAATTAATAAATTCATTGTAATATATGATCAAAGTTGAAATAGTTTTATTTTTAATAGAAATATAATTTAGCGACAATATTTCTGAAAATTAATAATTTATAAAAACTTTATCAGCAGACATATATTATATTTTTATTTTAATTTACTTTAATATTGTCATGATTGGTTACTCTTACCCCTTGACTTTTCTATTTGTGATTTTCACCTTTGAAAATCACTATTAAATAACGAACGATTAGCCTTGGCTTTTTCTATTAATGATTGAAATTGGCATATATTAATGTTAATACTTATTATCTTTGTTTAATTTGTGTTTTGAAGTTTTACCAAAACAAATAAATAGCCTAGTTTGGTCATAGTTTTTCATAAATTATCTGACAACAATTGTCATCCTTATTAATAAATAAACTTTTATATACTCCTAGTGGTATTTATCCTAAAAATCATTACAAATATATTTATTTAATATATATCATTCATCAAAGGATTATATTTCAAGAGTTTAATTAATTTAATCAGATCTAATTAAAAATTTTATAAAAACAAGCGAATGTTAACAATGGGGTTTAATTTAGACAAAATCAGAATTTAATTTCAATTTATAGCTTGAAATTAAAAAAAAAAGTTTTGCCATATTTAAATAAATTATTTAAATTTTATCTAACAATAAATATATAGAACGAGATAATTTGAAAAATGACTTATTAAAAAAGCTAATGACCTCAATAAACAATTCATAAGACCTAACCATGATAAAAAATAAAAAATTCTCTCAGTACATCATGGATTTTTTAAATTTTAATTTCCATATACGATAAAAAAACCTCTTTATTATATATTATTAAAAATTATTGATGTTGTTTATTATAGTACATCTCTTCATGGGTTATAACAGAAAAAATGATTTATAAAGTTCACGTAAAATTTTCTTTTAAAAAAATTAAAAATAATTTTTTTTTTTTTGAGTCTAAGTAACCGTTAAAAACAAATGTACAACGAAACCAAATTCAAAAATTAAAAATTACCATTAAAAATAATTCAAAATTATAGGAAATGAATCTATTGGATTATGTGATATCAATATATTCTTATAAAATTTAATTTTATGTTTTTAAAACAACTTAAAAATAATTTATATTTGATTAGCATTAATAAATTTTTTTAAACTGATTTTTATTAAATAAAAAACACCAATATGAGTGTTTTTATGTTGAATATAAGAATTCATAATCTAAGTAATTAATTTTATTATATATATAAATAGGTATTAAACATCAAATATGAATTTTTTGGAATAAAAAGAAATATCAAAATTTTTAATGTAAAATAACGAATCCCTGAATAACATAAATTTAATACAAGTGGGCTAGAACTAATTAATAAATATAAATAAATTTTTTTTCATTTTTAGTAGGCATTTCAGAAATTTTCTGTTATATAAAAAAACTAATACAATATCTAATTTAAATGCGTATATTTAAAGCTTGAAGATCTTTATTCTACAGTAGATAAAAAAACTGATATAATACCCGTATAATTGCAACTATAGGTCAAAAATGTTGTAGAAATGGAATATCTTTGAATATATACCTAAAATTGAGTTTCAGTTACTATTCATAGTTTCTAAAAGTTTTAAATACTCATTTTTAATTGGTTTAAAGCAGAAATGGTATAAATTAATGGTTAATTTAAATAACTTGTGAGCTTTATGTTTCATAGTATATATTAATATCGGGAATAATCCATATCTAATTAAATAATTTAGATTGAATAATAAACCAACAGGAAAAATTATATAAATATACTTTAACTTATCGATAAATTAAATTATTCAAATTACCTAGGAATTAATAATTATATATTTTTATCAAGATTTTTAGCGGAATAGTTCATAGTATTTTTTCTGAGAATAAACGTATTAGTCATGAAACGAAATATATCTAGAGAAAAAGATAAATAAATTCAATTATTCACGTGTTACTAATTAAAAAAGGCTTACTATATTTATATACCCAATATTAATAAGGATAGATAAAATAATAATATAAAAAGTAATATAAAAAAATTAAATAAAATGCGAGTTTTATTTAAATTATTAAACAAGTGTTGATGTTTGTTACT
>LSSN01005726.1:0-17875 GCA_001970855.1 Smittium culicis | reverse complement strand
TATTTTATTTATTTTTATCAGTTTTGATTATTATAGATGAAATAATAAAATATTCATTTTGTCCAAAAGAATTTTCTTTCATATTTTAATTTTATTTACTCAATCAATTTTTTTATGTAAGAACTGCTTTTCTATCTAATTCTCCACGTGAAACCCATTGCATTATCATTTAATTAGTATGATATTGTAAATTGGAGGTTGGCAATTTAATAACAAATTTTTATTATTTAGATTCAACAACTCTAAATACTTAACGAAAGGTTTAGAACCAATGTTAATGAATTTCCAACTGATTCGAAAATAAAATTTAAATAAATGATTTAATATAAAAATGATATATATTATTCAAATAATGATACATTTTTGAAAAGAGTGTCCAATTTACACTATAAAAATTGTATTATTTATAATTATATATAAATATAAGAGTAATATAAATACGACTAAAAAAAGGGGGGGGGGTATGGTATTTGAAAAGAATGGAAGTAAAATTAATTCAGCATTTTTTGAATATCACCTCTGCGAATCTTAGCAATCAAATCATCACATCCGCCTACATGAGTATTATTAATGAAAATGTTGGGAACTGTTCGTTGACTAGTTTTTGAAAGCAAATAAGATTGGATTTCGCTGCCGTTCTTATCATGGTCAAGTTCCAAAACTGTATACTTAGCTCCCAATTTATCGAGTTCTTTTTTGGCCGTAGTGCAGTATGGGCAGTATGACTTTGAGAAGACTATCACCTTATTCTCGCTAATCTTATCATCGATGGATCTTTTGAATTCTGGAGAAAGATTCTCAGCGCTGGGTAAAGAAAGTAATGATCCCATTATATAAAATCTCGAATATCGTATAAGAAAATGTAGCTATTTTAATAAAACAGTTGTTAACAGAAAATTATGAATGCTATTGATTGCAAGTAGGGTTAAAACGAAAACCTTTAAAATTAGTCTAAATTCTATATTTTTGATAATTGGTAAAAAAAACGTAATTTTAATGCAAATGATCTATTGGCCAATCTTTAATCTAATCTCAGTTTTCGTTTTTAGAAAATGGGCTAAATTTATTTGCTAATCAGAAAATTTTCATTTCGCTATTCATGAATTTAAAGAATAATATTTATAACGCTATTTAAACTGTTTGTAAATTTACTTATAATAATTAAAACCTTTTCGCCTTTTCGATATAGACAATTTTAGAGTTAAATAAGATTATATATTTCTTGAAGTCACAAAATGAACACTTCAGAAACCGGCAAAGCTTTCCGTTCGCCAATTTCTTTTTGGCCCGGCTGGCTCGATGTGTTTACAAAAGATAAAAAACAAATGGAATCTGAATTGGAAAAAAATATAAAATTAGAATCCCAGTATAGCACACCTTCTTCTAAATGTATCATTGAAATTTTGACCTTGTTTTCTGATATTTTTTCAATTACTTCAAACTTTGTTTCACGCGATAACGAAAGCTGGGAATACCAAAACACCTACTTAAAGCAACTCGAAGGCAAACTCGGACTGGCTGTTAAAAAAGTACATAAAGAATCTATCATGATTTCTCAACTAAATCTTGATTCTCCAGTATCTGACTTACAAAGTATGATTTTTTCAAGCTTTCTCTCAACCCAAGATCCAATTGTTCGCAGGCTCTTACTTAACACAAACAAAAAGCTTTTCGATTTAGATGAAAACCTTTTTTTAAAAACCGCTGACGATAAACTAAAACTGTTTATACTTGATAACTCATCAACTCCGAATACTCTTTCTGATCTGGAATCATACGAGCTATCTACATTTAACCTCCAGCCAATATCGACAAAAGCTTCAGGACTACACATGTTCCTGACTATGCCATTTGGACCAAAAATACTCAATTCTAGATTCTCTGAAATTTTTGATCATTTTTATAACCACTACGAAAATCAAATAGAATTTATACAGTCTCAATTTAATAGCCACTCGCCCAGTTACCCGCAAGAAGAGCATGGAAATTTTCAATCAAAAAATCTTTCTCTCTTTGACATTATTTCAAGCTCTCAGCACGTAGGCAAAATGTTGTTGCTCGTTATAACAAAATCAGAAATATCAAATGACCAAAATATCTTAAAATATAATCAAAAGATAAAAAACCTTATATCCCTCTCTAAAAGACTTCTGTTCATAAACAGTTCTAGCTTCGGAATGGAGTCGCGCGAAATTTCCTCCCTTATTATTGTTTCTTCACTACAAATTTTGTATTCTAATTCAAAAGCTGACCTATCTTATAGTCTTTTTGAGCTGCAAAGTGTAGCTGCTGAACAATTTAACACACCTGCAGCTATTATTTGCGTCAACAGAGCCATACTATCTAGAATTCAAAACGACGTTGATATACTTCTTGCTCCAAATAATCACAGCAATTCCAGCAGCACTTCTAATATTTCATCTATACTCCAGATTTCTTTCAAGCAGATTTATAGTTTGTGCGGGCAACCTAAACTAACCCCAATAGTTAAAGTAGTCACATTCGAGTCTTTGAGCTTGTGGATAAATAAGCTACATAAACTAATTATAAATGAAGCAGAAAGCTTTAATTCCCCTAAATCGTCAACTAATGATTCACACTTACATTCTAATTTTAAATCTCTAGCAGGTTCAAAATTAAATAACCTTAACTTTTCTTCAGTTCAGTTGGGAAGGTCTTTGATTTCAAATCATAGCAGCTCACTACTCGACTTAATATGGAGCTATTGGGAAGACCAACTTGATTCAGTCCAACATAAAGTCAAAGATATTTTTGTTGCGCTTCTTGATTTAAGTTTAGTATTAGATAAATTCAACGATCACCACTTTCCTGGTGAATCTAATGACATAAAAAATATTAACACCGATACTGAGTCCTATTCAGGTTCTAACCCAAATTTTGTCGATTCAGTTCTACACCAAATTATTTCAATGGATTGGTCACAAAAAATAAAATACTCTTTGCTTGCCATTCTTTCACAAAAGCTAGGAACATCCTATTTATTATCTAAACAACCAAGCCTTATACTTACAGCGCTTGAAAAAATGCAAAATCCTATGCTTGCATCGAGAATATCCACACTAATTTCAGCTTTGCTAGTTAACTATAGCATTCAAAAAAAAAGTACATCAAAATCATCTCCTATTGCCTTTTCGGTCAACCAAATTAACCCAGCTGTTCAAAATAATAAACCTGAGCTAGATTTACTAAATGTTTGGGCAATTCCCATTTCTTCGGCCCTTTTAAATCATAGCTCCAAATTAACTAAATTGATTTCGCACCATATTTTACCAATCGCTTTTAAAACATTTCCCGCTTTATTAAGCTTAATCACTGCAAATATTTTACTAGATAATTTATTATCCTCGTCATCATATAAAAGTTCAAATTTCGAAAACTATGAATACTTTACACCTATTTCAGAAAGCTTTTACTCTGAAAAAGACCCCGTTGACGATTACTTTGATGAGGCAGAAACAAATATAGACAAACTTAAATCGGGTAATAATTATATAGACAATATATCAAACATGAAGCTTGAATCAATTATAGCTGTATTATATACTGCAAAAACGCTTGGCTTAATAACACCTATTGAAACGGCGTTTAAAGACCTGACATATATACCAGTTTTCCCAAAGATTGAAATAACTTCAAAATCAGGCTATACCTATTCAAAGTCAACTGAGAGTTATTTGAATTCTCATAATTGGGAAGAAATTGCTCAAATTGTGAGCACATCTTTAAAATCAGCTATTAATAACCCTTCTTTGTCGGTTCGAGCTGATTTGTTAGGTTTGCTATGCTACAGTAACAAAATTTCTGACCCTTTATATGACAGCGAGACTGATTTTATCCGTACTATCCTTCTCAAATCAGGTAACTCACAAAACGCTGAGTTCAGACAAAGGCGATACTCAATTATGGTAACTTTTGCTGAAAAGCTTGAATTTCTAAATATCAACGCCTGGAAAAAAATTGATAAATATTATAAATCCTCCAAGCTTGAAGGCCAACAAAGCTCATTAAAAATTTATAACGAGTCAGTTGATACTGTAAATAAAATCGGACATATCCTAAATTGGTGGCATAAGCTAGCTATCGAAGATTGCCTTTATCCAAACTCCAATTTTGTACGAGTCTCATCTGGGATTCAATATCTATCAATAATTCACAAGTACTTTTCTTTAGCAATTAATGGGGATCCTCTAAACTCGATTGCCTCTGACCCAAACAACCCTAAGAACGTCCCACAAAATGTTGATAGCAACATAATTAGCTCTATTCTCGGAAAGAACTCCATTGACCATATTTTCAACGCTTGCGTAGATTCTATAATTTCTGTTTTAGTCCACGATACGTTCGAGTCTAACCGTTTAGCTGCCTTCGAGCTGCTTAGAAAATGGCCAATAATGACTGACATTGAAACCAGTCATATTTCAAAGGATCTGTCTACAGTAAACAATTCATTGAACTATAATCATGTCTGGTTAAAAAACATAGTCTCTATTGCTATTATTAAGTGCGTCCATACGAGACCAAACGATAATGAGGCAGGCGCGTATTTGTTATGCTTCTTACTTAGTAAATTTGTTATTGAAAAAAAACTATTTCTAAATTTGAATGACGGCGAAATAGTTAATGCTAAAGATCCTAAAATATTATCATTTATATCTAAATTTACAAAAAATGGATTATCCAAAGACGAAATCGAATATATAATCGGTAACCTTGGTGATGGAACAGTTCAAATTTGCTACTTTTTATACCAACTCGTTGAAATGTTTATCGATAGCGTTGAATTAATGAAACAAAATTTACTTCACTCAGCACTTAAAAAGCCCGTTACTGGACTATTACTGTCTATAAAGCTTATTCTATCAAAGAACGAAGTTTTCCTTAATCCCCAATTCTATAAAAAAAATTTTGTTTCAACCATTCTTCTAAATACCATATTTAATAATCTCATTTTTGGATCAAATAAAGCTATGGATTTAGTTATGTCAGTTCTATCCAACCAATCTCCTGAAGGAAATGTACCTGCTTCTTTTAAAGAAATGGAGCTTAATTCCAAGTCTATTTATATTAACACAAACCAAAGCGATTTAGATGACGCAGAAAAATTGACTGAAAAAAAAATTGAATCAAAATCTAAAAACCTTGCAAATAAAAATTCATCCAATTATGATCCAAACATCCAGCTCATCTTATCATACTGCTGGAGAGTCGTAAAGGAATCTGCAGGAAATCTTGCTACAATAGTATGCACTTTACCAGCAAGCGATTTAGATTTTACTCATTCCGTCAATGAGGCTACAAGTAAACATAACAAAAAAATCAGTTTGGAAATTGAAACAACAAGCGAACCAATATCTTCAGAGTTTAATAGCCTTCTGAAAAATTCGTCAAATAGCTATATTATTTCAGATAGTATAATTATATCAACAGGAGAAACTTTATTCAAAATGCTTACTTCGATTAGGCATAGAGGTGCATTTGCAGCTGTTTATACTGAGTTTGCAAAGGTTTGCAAACGTATTTATAGCTCTAAAGTGAATGAAATAAAATCGTTAATAGAAAAGTGGCTAGAGCTTTGTATTGACAATATGGTTATAAAGCAAATCTCAATCACTAGGCGCAGTGCTGGGTGGCCTTACTGTTTATTAGCACTCCTTTCAAGCGATAAAGATTGTAAGATAGTGTACCTACCCGGAATTGTTAAAAGACTTTTCGAAATTTCAGAAAAGAACGTTATTGTAGACATTAATGAAACAAACCTTGTTGACTTGCCACAAGTACATGCAATAAATATGCTGCGAAACTTGTTTGTCGATAAATTTGTTACGAATGACATGATTCCTTTTACTGAACAAGGAATGGTCTTAGCTCTTAATGGATTGGAATCTAAACACTGGGCTATTAAAAATGCGTGCGGTCTATTATTTGCTTCATTGATGGAAAGGCTATTCGGAATTAAAAAAAATAAAATCGAAAGTGCTAAAGAAAATAGCATTTCGGCACGCGAGCTCTTCACAAAATTCCCTGGCCTACATTCCTTGATTTATAAAAAGTTAGAATCTGCTAGTAAGGAATTGGTTTACCACTCATCCCTACTAAATAACCATGAGAAAAACCAAGAAATTTTTAGAAATGGTGTAAATTCGAGCTTTTTCGTCTTTTCAAATAATTTAGACTTCGTTAACCCTTCTCTATATCCTATACTAACACTACTATCCAGACTGCATCAACCTAACACGTTTCAAGTGGACTCGGAAATTGATGATGATTATACAAATGATAATAGCTTTAGCTTTTATGAAATGCCACGGTCATCTTTACCATTAGAAACTACTAGAAGCTCTGTAAAATATGAAACTGGACCTCTGATTATTAGCCAAACATTAAAATATTTTGTATCTATGGTGTCTAACTGCAGCAAATCTCCAGTGATTAAGACTAGACTGATGGCAGCTGATTCTCTAGCATCAATCTTACCATTATATTATATCCCAGACATGGCTAAGAATCTTTTAATAAGTATTGAGGCCAGTTTAACAAAAATAAATCTAAAAAAACTTGATATTTCTAAAAGAAATTCTCATCCTGATCCAAAATCATTAAAAAATGGAGGTAACTTCCCTGATGAATCTACAAATATAGCTAATAACGATAATTTTGGTGATGAATCTACAAATTACATATACATTGCTGTTGATTACAATGATATTCATGGCAAATCCGTCCAAGTTTTAAAATTATTCGAAGTTTACCTCAACCAGTTACACGTTGCCCCGAACAAGCTTGAATACTTAAGCAGAATAATAGGTCTTACTCTTCCAACCCTCAAGCATGTATTTGAATTAACTGTCTCAAACAACTTTGACTGCGAAATCGTTAGAACTGCAATACTTAAGATCGTACTAATTGTTGTAGGAAACATGGAATGGGACAACATTTATGAAAAATCTATTGACCAACTCAGATGCGGGATTAATGCTTTGAATTCTGATAATGAGATGAATCGTTTGATGAATGAAAAGCTTGAGCTTGAAGAATTCAGTAAATTTGTATATTTTACAGCAATTAGGCCGATCTTCGGTTTAAAATTTACATATTCAGAAAAAAGCACTGCTCGCTATAATGATGCCGTGATGGAAAGTAAAAGGTCTGATAGTGAGATTTCAGTTACAGAAGATTGTAATGAGTATTTTATAAATGGAAAATTCAACAACATCATTGGATTTTCAGACACGATTCTATCACTAACAAAGATTTGTCTAAAGCTTGCAGAATACTTTTGGCATTCTTCAGATAAAAATGAAAATATCAAAATCCAAGAAAAAAATAATATTTTGGAATTGATTAGTAACATGCTTGACATAGGAAGCGTGTATGAAGTTCAGCTATTTTGTATGGATTGGATTATATATTTTATTCCAAAAATTTCAACCCAATTAATCAGTGACAGCGAATTCATTCAAGAAACTTTGTATTTAGTAATTCAAAAGGTACTAAAAATCGTTTTCAAACCAGATAACAGCAATAAACCTGATGATGTTGGCCCTCAGGATAAAAAACTTGTCCTTGCTTCAGACCCTATTCTGGTTTCAAAAGGACTAAAATTGTTATTTAACTTGTTTGATATTCTGAAGCTATTGAATACAATTCCAAGTAGTAACTCTATCTGCTTATCATTGTTAAGAGATACTTATTTAACTGGGCTTGAAAGCTTAATCGATCCTGATACAAGCGTTATGGTTAGATGCTGCTTATTAAACTATGTTGTAAGCTTGTATGGTACTCTTTTTTCTACTGATATAAGTGATAAAATATTTACTAGCGATGATATTAATAATGATATTCGCTATGGATTTGTAAAAGTTCTTGATTTAATTTCTGAATGGTCAGATGAAGAATCAATTCTTCCATATCGGGAGTCTGCATGTGAAGCAACTAGTAGACTAGTTTTATCGAGCAGTGAGACCATCTTGGATAGAAGGAATAATAAAGATATTATTTTTGCAGGGAATATAAACGCCAAAGTAATAATATCGCTATTTAACTTGCTATTTGATGATGATGAGGATATCCGTGCTATGAGCTCTGAAACTGTATCGAAATTTTTGTCTCTTCGAAAAAATGAGACTGTTTATAATGCTCTTTCTAATGAATATGCAGCAGTATCATTGCTGAGTGAGTTTTTATTCCAAAAAAATTATTTAAACATTAACAGTCAGAAAACTGATTTCATCAACGCTACGGAAAATAAAGTAGCAAACAGTCTTTGCAGATTGGATGACGGTATCGAAAATAAGGTCAATTTGGTAAAAGAGCTAGTTAATGTTTTGAAAAGCGAGCTGGGTAAATGGAACTACAACGGAGAAAGAAGCGAGTTTATGGTTTTATTTGAGCAAGAGCCGAAAAATGTTTATAAGGAATCAACCGAAGTGGTAACGCTTATTTGTAATGTGATTCAAGAATTTTTAAAGGAAAATTTATATCTATTCACCACAACTGGTAGTGATAATACTAATGAAGAAAATTGGTACGTCGATCTTAAAAATATTATCAATGAACTTGTTGATTTGTCAGCAAATGCAATCAAAAATGTAAATATTCATAAATTTTCTGTAGAAAGCGTTTTATCAATGAATAAAGCTGAATTTAGCTCTATCATTAATAACTTGAGCACAATCAAACTAGTTGCTGCTTTAAAAAACGAATCTAGTATTTTAGGAGATACTGTTTCTGATTCCATAAAACTTAAAAATGACGAGTTTTGGTTTAATCAAAAAGCAGTATCAGAATTGGACGATTTTAGACATAAGCTGTCAGAGATATTGAATTGTTCATCTACTGATCAATCGATTTCTATTGGTTATTCGTTGCACCCCAAGATAATGGGCATATTGCGATCATAAACAACATTAATTTTATTATCAACAGGCTTTGTGAGCCTATTTTAATTATAATTTAGAGTTAATTTAATTATCTTACAGCACTAAAAATTCTTTTTTATTTGTTTTATTATTACTTTGGTGTATATTATTAGTTATATTTCAACCTTTCTTTCATATTAGATCATTTTAGTCCAATCAATTCCAAATAGAATAAATCATTTATTTTTAATCGCTTTAATTTAAACATCAATAGTTATTAGATGCGACTAGTTTTTTAAGGCTTAAATTACATATGCGACTTTATTTGACAATTCGCACATTGTAAGAAGCATAAGGAATTTACAAGAGAGGTTCTTCGTGCAATAAAATATGTGAGAGGAATGTAGGTTGGTTACAAATATAAATTCAAATACAGTTAATCTTTAAAGATGAAGGATACATATAAGGTATGTAATAGATCAAAATGAAATTATTTTGTAAGTAAATAAATATTTAAGGAAAATAATAGGTAGTGAGGGGAAATAAGGATATATAAATTGAATTCTAGTCTATAATGTTTATGAATATTTTTCAATTTTTTGCGAGCTCAAGCAGTTTAGCAGTTAAGAAATCAGAGACTTTTACTCTAAACAATTTATTAATTTCGTCGATTTTTGAAGGGTCATTATTAGTTTGAGATATGGCGAGCTTGTATTCAGCAATTAGTGGAGACAAGTCGACAGGATCGCCAAAAGTAATAGAAAAGTCGGGTGATAGATGCTTGTTGAAGGGATGGATAACTGGATACCTGTATTTGTTCTCTAGGGGGAAAATTTTATCAAGCCCTTTATGGAATATTGGGACTACAGTGGGGGTAACTGGGGAATCGAGGATTATTTTTGCAATACCCCACTTGAATCGTAGTAGAGATTCTCTTTGGTTAACGAACCCTTCTGGGAATATATGGATCTAATAAAACCAAGCAACGAAAGCAATTTGAAATAGTTTATACATAGCTAGAATTATATAGCATGGTCTATATGATATGGATGAGTAGGGGATAGTGTAATTAAAAAAAAAAAGAGTGATAATAAATGAGAGGGAAGGGTAGGGTGAGTATAAGTATTATAGTTTAAACATGCTAAAAAATTTACCCATTTATTTTGAAGTACTTTCTCATTGGCAAAAATTACTGCATCTTGATATATTCCTTCGCCACGGGCAGTTGGAATTACTTGGCCGAGAGAAAAAAACGCAGTTAGCGGGCTAAATATGAGCATAGATTTTAAAATTTTTTTTATGTCAGGTAAAGGTGTGGGAAAAAGTTATAAGTTCTTAAATTTAAAAAAAGAAGATTGTAGTGAGGTCAAACTCCTAAAATATCAATAAATATATGAAAAGTAAAGAAATATACTTTACGGGTTAATAAAAGTGAGCTCTTTTGCACCAAGCGTCCAGCGCATAAGCTCAGGTTTGGCGTATACATGTTTGGGAAGCGTACCCCAGATAATAGGGTCATCGAAAGTACTGATATGGTTTGAATAAGTTATTATGGAGTGTTGTCTGTTTTTGTCTGTCAGTAACGAAACGAATTTGTCTGAGCCTTTTATTGATATCTTATTGAAAGATAGTTTAAGTAATATGGATGCTGCAAATGAAGTTGAATGGATGACGGCTTTACTTAGCGGATGCCACCAGAAAGCGTTTTGGGTTAAAGATTTTGCTCTAAAGTAGGAATGAGCTTTTAAGGTGAGTTTACTATAATCTACCTTGCGAATTTTAGTTTCTGGTGGCTCCATGAGTAAATCCTATTAAATTTGTAGGTGATTGACTAAATAATTTTGTGAATTATTTTTTATACGCGCTTATAGCTAATGCAAAATGTTTAGAAAAAAAAACGAACAGCAAAGAACAGATATGAAAATTAGCTATTACTTTTCAAAAATAATTGTATTAAGAAGGTGTCGCCGAGATAAAATTTAGATAAATATGCGATACTAAAAGCACTCGAAGGGTATGCAATGAACAAGAAATGGTTTTGCAGTCTTATTAGTATGGTTGTAAATTTGCTAACAAGTTGTTTTTTATTGCTGAACAGATCGGTAGGAAAATCTTTGGTGGTTGGTGGTTGGTGGTAGGTGGAATCGATGAAAATAGATAAGGTAAGTGGTTATATATAGAGTAAGAATTATGAATTGAGAGTTAGAAAAAAAGAATTTTTTCAAAGTTAATGAATTAACTTTAAATTAGTTTTTTATAAAACTTGCAATAAATAAAAAATTAGGAAGGATTTACTTAAAGATCATAAAAAAAAGAAAGTGAGCAGATTACTATTGGTTTTGATAACTATAATTATTTAGAGTATGTAAAGTAGTTGAATTTTAGACCAATAATGACATTTAATCATTATTTGATTTAATTTTTATTTATTTTAAGTATTTTATCTGTTTAAAGCTAATGAATTGAAACACATAAACTAGAAATGAGCTACAAATATTTAAATTTCAATTGTATGAGTAATGAATAACAGGTTATAGCAGATCACACATTAACTATCCAGTCTTTAAAGTTGAGTTATAAATTAATTTTACTCTTGCCAGCACCAGCACAAAGAATAATTTGATTCTTTGCATTCGCATAATGGACAACACTTGAAATAAAAAACAAACTAAATATTAAATACTAATCATCACTCTAGAAGCGAATACAACTAACAAATGGAGATAAACGTTAATGATATAGACATAGTTCAACTTTTTATAGTAGCATAATGAATTATGTTATTTTTATTCTCTGAATTTAACTCGCAGTGAGCTACTTTGAGTATATTCAATAAATAAATAAAAACGTATAGGTTATTCAGTTTATTAGATAGAGATGATAAAAAGAATGCGAATAATGTATATGGAATAATTTTAATAAATTAATATAAAAAAGTATGATATTGACGAAATAGATATATGAAGTAAATCATCATTTAAATAAAATTTTTGCCTTAGTAGATAAAAGGCGAAATAAAAGTAATAAATTTAGCAAGTTTATATATATTTTTCAATAACTGGTATGAATAAGAAATCTTAGTGAATAAATCAAAGGTGTGTGAATCCATAAAAAATATTCTCTCTGTAAATAAAGAAATGAAATAGTAAAAATCGTGAAGTATCCAGTTTTATGTATCAAGGATTCGCATTAGTTGCAATCCGATATATGTTTTTTGGTTTGCCGACAGTTTATTTATTAAGCTATTATTCAGAGTTAAATTTTAGTAAGCCTAAGCAAAATTTCTATATATTTTATAGCTAAGCATTTGAAATTTAGCAAGTTTGCATTCATGCTTGAATTATAGCCTACTGAGCAATGGCAGAAACCAAGCTAAAAAAATTGATGACTATAGAAACACTACATTTCAACGATAGGATATAAATAATTCATGAATCTGATATAAAAAGTGTAGTTTGGAACAAGAACATGGAAGGATTGTTTTTCTCTATTAAAATGATAAATAAAGATAAAAAAAATATACATTTAAATCAAGAGGGGGAAAAAGAAAAAGAGAGATTGATGGAGGAAAGTATGGGAGGAGTTAGCTCATTTTTGGTTAGTGTTAGATTTCTAGTTTGGGGATTTTGATTTGGTATGGGATTGATATAGAGTCCTTTTTTTCAGACAAGAGTTCGAAAACGTTATCATTAAGCAAAGCGGCATTTTGGCCGTACCGAAGTATGCAGAGAAGTAAGATAAAGGCGGATGATAGCCCGAACAAGTTTGAAAAGTAGACGTAATTATCGCCGATATGGAGCCCGAACAGCGCCCATAAAATGGCACTGACGAATGTAGATATCGTCGCCGGCTTGTTTATAATTGACGCGTCTTTGCTCCTAACCACCTGTTTGAGCGAAAATAGCGGTGAAATAAAGAACATTATCGACGATGCTGAACAGACCGACTTGAAGATTGTTTTAACGTGCATACTCGAATTTGAATTTATAAATACCAGCACCAATATAACAAATACAAACATGAGAAAAACCATTCGTTTCACTTTTTGCTAAGGCAAAATAAATAAAAAAAAAGATATAAAATACTTGTTTATTGTATCAATAATGTAATAGACTTGAGAAATGTTGTTTTGATAAAAAAAAAATTTTTTTTTCTACTTGTAAGTAGTTTCGAATGTGTAAATAAAAATTGTATAAGGTAAAATAAAAAAATCTTACACTTCGTGGCTGAGCTTTTATAATACTTATTGATATATATGCGCTAGAAATAGCTCCGAATAAACTAACATAAATGATTGGCAAATTTCCCTCAATTAATCCGTAATTGAGCCATAATCCACAGCTACAAATTAGTTAATTATATTTTATATAAAAGAGATAATGATTTTATGAAGTGATATTGGGATTCTAATTCAATAAAACAATTATTAAGTATGAATAAAGGCAAGTTTTAGATAAAAACTGTTACGTTAGGTGCGTGAATATATATGGTAATATAGGGACATGATTAACAATTGAATTTTTCAGACTAATACTTTTCCGTAATGATTTCAGCACAGAGCTAAAAAGATATTATATAAATTAAGAATATGAAATTTTTGTAAGGAGTTAAAAAAATTAGAAAATTTTTATTTATTTTTTTTTACAATTGGCTGAAGTATATTGCAACTGAGGAAAGCGTCGTCGCGACCGAGAGGAATTTGGTGTAGCTGTACATTATCGTCGGGATGCGAGTTAGTATTGTTATTGAATAATATATAAAGTGTAGGTTTTGCGATACAAAAACTCCTAAAGCTATAATTCAAGGTTAGATAAGATAAGAGATATAAATTTATTAGCTTTTTTCAAAATGGTATAAAGGATTATATACAGAAAAAAAATTAACTGTAAAACGAAATGAATTATTTTTCAACCAAATATACGATTAAAGTATTGCTGAAAAGTATTATTTAGCCAACCGATATTCATGAATATACATTGATTTGGAATATCGTTGGATTATTGGCTTATAAATAAAAACCTGCAAATAAATAGCATAATTTGTAGCCAATGGCAGTGGCTATTAGATATAACCAATTGCGAAAAATAATAAAGAAAGCTCAAATATTTAGATTAAATTATTAAATATTTGTGTTACTTTTCAAAAGTACTCACTTTATTTATATTTATTATTTTTTTCTCAAAAAGATTAATTCCAATATTTATAATTAATGTATAAAAATAATTTTAAAATTTATAAAAATGTTTAAAAAAGATAAAAAATAATATCAAGAAAATATTCATCCGACTCCCTTCCACCGCTCTAGCAGTTCCATACCCACTGGACATTGGTTCAGGGTTTACTAGTACATAACATATAAAAACGTCGGAACAATTGCTTTTATTATCAAAATTCGTAATTTTTATAGTCTTTTTTCTTTTTTTTGCAAATACATTTTATTTAAAAAAGTTGAAATGAAATAATTATTTCAAAAAAAAAAAAAGGAGATTTCGGAGATTTCGGAGATTTAAAAAAAAAAAAGCTAGAAAAACAGAAACGCTAATTATTAAATTTATATAATCAAGGTTATACATGAATAAAAAAAAAAGTATATAAAAGAAAATAATTCCTGTCAAGGTATATAGACAATGGTGATAGTTATATTTGATTGCTCGTGTGGTATAATTGAATCAGAAATTTTGGAAGCAAATCTTATATTCATTCTATCTTCGTTCTCTAGCTCTGTCTTTGGATCTGCCGTCATCTTTCTCAGAAATTCTTTCTCTAGATCGATTTATTTCTCTTGATTTATTACCGCCTCTTTCTTTAGACCTTTTTCTATCGCTAGATCTCCTTCTTTCGCGGGACTTGTTTTCTTCTCTATCTCTAGATCTATTTCTGGCGCTTTCTCTGCGCCTCTCTTTTGACCTATACCTATCTCTGGATCTGTCTCGCTCCGAAGTTCTATACCTATCCCTGGATCTGTCTCGTTCTGATGACTTGTATTTATCTCTAGACCTATTTCTGTCTTTGGATCTGTCGCGATATCTGGAGCTGCTGTGCCGGCTATCGCGATATGAGCGTGATCTGCTGCGATAATTAGAACGAGATCTGGATGATCTTGATTTTTTAGGAGATTCACTAGATTTTTCTAAGCTAGTTGCGCTAACTGAGCTGACTCCGTACTTTTGTAAAAGTTTTTCTTTAGCTTCTTTGATTTTTCGCATAGCGTCTTCTTCAGAAACGCTCAAGGAAGAAGGCTGATCTGAAGTTGGGATTGAGTTTGTGTTGGGTAAAGCAGAAAAGGAGGATTGTGGATATTGCGAGTTTGTAGCCGATGGAGGATTGCTAGTATAGGATACGCTTGTGATTGAAGCGGATCCTGGCAATGGGGGCTTGTTTATAGAGTTTTTAGAGTAATTTATTTTTAGAGGGCGACCAGCGAGCATTATACCACTCATAGACATAGCGGTTTGGGCGGCGTCAATAGTAGTAAACTCAATAAAAGCAAATCTGGTTGGCTGAGAACCGTCACCAGCCATTTTTACGTACGCAACATAGCCACAGCAACCAAAGAAGTCCATAAGTTCTTGGTCGCTTATGGTGCTGGAAATGTTTCCGACGTAAACTGTGCGAGAAATTTCTTCGGCTTTTACGGGATCGTGCTGTAAAATTGCGGGGTGGATCATTGCAGCTATGGAAGGGGGAATAGGTTCAAGTTGTCTTGGTTTTGAGGCCATCATAGCTATTACTTCTGGGTTACCTAATGGGATTGAATAAGTGGCAGCAGCAGGTTGAGGAGCTCCAAAGCCAGGAAGCATTCCATAAGCATTAGCTTGAAATTCGGTTCCTAGAGGACCAGCTATGTGGCCTTGTGGGTTTGCATAATAAGAAGCAGAAATAACGCTTCCAGGTATAGTCATTGTGTTGAAAGCGGAAATCGCATCAGTTGTTAGAAGTGAGGGGTCTACTTTTGATACTTGAAATTTGCGATCGCCAAGCTCGGATCCAGATAGATATATCGATAATTCTTGGGAATCGGTATCGGAGAATGTGACTAAAGCCTCTTTAGTTCCAGCAGCACTGTAAGTTTAGATAGCAGATGTAAAAAGTTAAAAGCAAAAGGTAAAGGTAAAGGTAAAGAAAAAATAAAAATGGGTTATATGGTGTGAGAAGATTGTTAAATGAAAGCAATAAATATGAATAATAAATAAGGGTTAACAGGATTAAAATGTTTTGAGAGTATGGGGGAATATATATCGTGAAGACGAAGTTTGTGGTATTTAGTAGAGGTCAGAATTTTCCTGGAAAGAGAATTAGAAGAAGAAAAAAAAAGAAAGAAAAACAAAGGGGGTGGGAATAAATCAGTATTGATTTTAAGAATTTTAGATTTGGAGTAAGCTTTTATTAAAACGGTATTTTCGGATAATATATTAATAGTGAAGTAGGTAGGGCGAAATACTAACCTTACAATCAGTTTGGTTTGAATGACTTCTCCTATAAAAGAGAATATAACTCTAACGTCATCTTCTTCGACTTGCGGGCATAAATTGCTAACCTATAAATGAAAGTGAGTAAATTGGAATAAAAAAGGATAATGTAAACGATAAGAATAAAAAATTAGTTTTAAGCAATTAAGACGGTTGCGCTGTATAAGAATGAAGTGGTTTTTGTATTGATTTTACCTTTACGATATGCTTTTGCGTCGACATTCTAATATACTCGAGTTGAAGAAAAGTAGATAATTAAATGTAAACAAAAGCTTTATTATTTTTTTTTAGTTTGATAAAAAAGAGTTTTTTTTTTAATATTTAATTTCTGAGCAATTTTGATCTTTACAAAAATATTATAATATTATTGGCTTATAGCTAGCTAATAATATTTCAGAATAATTTTTCTTTGGTATACTCGAAGAATCATTCGCCAGCTAATTACTAATATTTATTTCGTATTTTACTTACTAAAATGATTTGCCCCCCTTTTTTTTATAGAATTGAAGTTTAACAAATTATGAAACAGTAATTATTTTTATTTCCACATCAGGAATTTATTGTATGATTTAAATAATTCATTGATTTTATCTATTTGGTATTTAGTAGTACTTGAATATTGCTATTCGCGGGATATTTTATACTGTTCGCCCATTTGCTAGAATGATCGAACAGGCTAATAAAATCATTTAAGAAATAATCTACATATTTTGATTTAAAGTTGAAAATTATAACCGACATTTAACAATTTAATTTTCTAAATGCAAGTTTATCTTTATAAAAAAAAAAAAAAATAAGGTTATGATGTCATGCAATAGCTAATGTCTGTTTTTCATCACTTTCATTCTTCACTCTTTTCTTATATCACATATACTTTCACTTAAATCTCTAGCTTTTAATTTAAATTTCTTAAATAAAAAAAAATATAAAAAAAGGTTATGATGATAAAGTGTATTTTATGGTAGGAATACTAATTTGAAGTAAAAAACAACAGTTCAATTTTCTGTGGTGAGAGACAAATAAATACTTTATTGATTAAAAGTGTGAGATACTATTTAAAAAATAAAAGTAATAATATAAAAGGGATAAAGGGCCGAAATAATTCATGGAGTGGGACTTAATCGATTTGGATGAATCGGGAAGGTTGCAAGGAACTAGAGTCTTTTTTGGGGACTTTTATTTCGAGGACGCCGTTATCCATCTTTGCGGTGATTTTTTCCATGTCGCTGTTTTTAGGGAGGGTAAATGAACGTTCAAAGGAGCCGTAGGTGCGTTCTTCGAAGTGGCTTCGCATTGAGGAGCCCTCGCCGCTCATATCGGAGGAAGAGACGTGGCTGACCTTTTCTCCGGATAGAACTATTCTTTTCTCGTCTTCAAGAACGCGCATTTTGATGTTTTCTTTAGGAACGCCTGGCAGTTCGGCGTTGATAGTGAGCTGTGAAGTATCATCGGTGATACCGATCTTTGGCGAGAATATTCCGCTCGATGTTGAAGACAATATTTCCGAGTGAGTTGGGAATAGTCTTG
>LSSN01005725.1:0-17538 GCA_001970855.1 Smittium culicis | reverse complement strand
TTTAATAATAAAAGCTATATAATAGAGGTATGAATTAATAAAAAATTATTTGCGAATAAAGTTAGAATCTGTATACTGTGCGTATAAATTCAGATCTTTAAAATGTGTATTTTATTTTAATAAGTTTTCGTGACGCTTAGAAAAGTATTATATTTTCAATTTTTCTCGGTGTCCCCCTTTTCATTACGACCCTGCAAGCGGCTTTTATAGTTTTTTTTTAATTCTTTGCTTTTGGTTTTATCTATCTCCAAATATCTTTTTTTTTCTTCTCTATTGTAATTTATACTCAAATTTTATCATTGTAAATAAACTTGAGAATAAAATCAGTCTTTCTAATTTCTTTGTAAATTATTCCTTTGAAATTGTCTTTGAAATTGCCTTTGAAAAATTCTATTGGGTCAGTCCAATTAAATCATTAATACGAAAATCTATCAACAAAACTTTTATACGCAAATTTAAAATCAAAATCTGAAACACTTCCACATATATATGGGAGTCATCTCGAGGTGCTGAACTTTTCGTATCAAGTTTTTCTTACTAATAAGCTTTGCCTTTATTTTAGATTTGATTAGAAAATATCATCGAATGATTTACTTGATTCAACTAATATTCTTACCTATTAAAAAAACCAAATAAAATTTGAAGCGAAGTAAAAAACTAATAGAAAATGTTCCGCCACTTAACCCTTTCTCGGGCGACAGATTATTTTTGGCCTAAATAATATTGCAAACTAGGCTAAATCTAATACTTTAATTCCGAGACCTTATAAGATATTGGTATGTTGTAAAATATCAGCAAATAGAATAACTGCTTTTAAATCATAATCGAATCATTAAATTGTTTTTTTTTTTAAAGATCGTTGGACGGGAAAGGGTTAACCTTTTCATGGGCGGTAGATTACTTTTGGTCTACCAAATATAGCCAACAGTGTTCAATTTTAATCATTAATTCCAAGGCTCAATCATTTACTGGTATATGATAGTTTTGCTGCAACTAATAAATTTATTTATAAATCATAAACGAATCAATAAATTCGTTTATTTTAAGTGATTTGGATGTGAAAAGGTTAAATGTAAAGATTTACAATGTACAAAGTCGCATTAAAAATATTTAGCCAATGAATAAAACCATAATTTTAGTATAGCAAATAATAATTCCAAACGATATAAATAGATAAAAAAATCAAAACGCCATTCAAATCTAGTCAATTATAATTTTGGTTTTAAAATATTTAGTCCAATGATTAATAGCTGGAAAATAGTGGTTTCTTCGTTCATAATCTCGCATATTTTATAGATATTGTGACTAACTTATTGGCCAGAATGTTTTTTATTTCCAAACTAGTAAATAGATGGGCTATTCACGTCAAATTGATATAAAGCTTTTTTTAATTAACGCTATATTGTGGGTATTCATTAATTTTTAAAAAAATGAGAAAAAGTATATCTTGGACTATTTTCATTAAACTAGAAAACCTAAATTCAGCATCTTTTCTTCAGACAGCAATTATACGTTAAAATAAACTATAAATATAGTTTATCAGACGCTATACTTACCTACTTGATGCACACTTCAAATTGCTGATTTATTTTAGGCCTAAATACTATTAATTATGGAGGAAAGGATTCTTCCGAAATTCAAAGAGATATTATCTCACATCATTAAGAACGACGACGTTGCGTATATTAAGGAAAGCTTCGACTATGTATCAATGATCCAGAAGAAATTTGTTCGAGATGGTTTGGTCCCATCTAGCCCTTTTAGTTACCTCTGGTCCCAGAATAGGGCCAATCAATCAAAGAATAGGTACACTAATATATTCCCATACGACTATAACCGTGTAGTCTTAGAACATCGTTCGAAATCTAAACCCCCTAAAAATATTTTCGCATCTGTTGAAGAGGCGAAAAATTCCATTTTTGAACTATCAAACGATCTAAAATCCGAGTATTTAGATTCAGCTTACGATAATGGATACATAAATGCCAGTTGGATCCAACCTCCTCTCAATATATCTAATACCGAATATATTGCCACACAAGGACCTACAAATAAAACTTCTGGTGACTTTTGGGATATGGTTTATGAAAATAGATGCCCAGTCATTGTAATGTTAACAAAAACTGTTGAGTCTGGATATGAAAAGTGTAGCGAGTACTGGCCCACAAATATAAATATACCTAAAAGCTATGGTAAAGTAACTGTTACTCTAATTTCTGAAACAGATGCCGTCAATGGAAGCACTAAGCTACGTGAATTCATAGTATCATCCAACCATAAATTCGCAGTAAACAATAACAATAAACAGGAAATTTGTAAAGTTACACAATATCATTTCCTTGGATGGCCTGATAAATTCATCCCACATTCAACAAAAAACTTGCAAGAACTATTAACTCACACCCGAAATACAAAACTATCTGCATATTCTTCTCAACCATTTATAAATCAGTTTAGCCCTATTGATAATGCGAATGCTTCCTCCATAGTGCATAATAATAAAGACTCTCAATATCATTTAGACAAATTTTTAAACAGCGAAACTATCTTCTTACCTTCGACTGGACCTACGATCGTTCATTGTAGTGCAGGATGCGGAAGGACAGGGACTTTTATTATCCTTGATATCATATGTGAATACTTCAAAAATAACAAAGACTACTCTGGTGATATCATATACGACCTATTTTTTGCTTTTAGACTCCAGCGCGTCTACTTCATCCAAACTCTCGACCAACTTCTCTTCGTATATAGTTTCGTATACAAGTACCTAAACGAACCTCCTCAATAAGAATTAATCGACCCACCAATTTATAATAGAATATTTTTTTAATTAAAAAATTAGAACTGATCTAATCTCCGCCCCCTCCGTAATTTATCAACTAATATTTATTAAACTAGATATAAAAAAATGCTACAATTACTAATATTTTTTTTATCAAACTATCTTTTTTTTTTAATTTGAAAATTTATATTCGTTGATAGTTCATTCTATTGATAATTACGCCTTCTTTTTTATGAACTTGTTCAATTATCATATCAAGTGATCATTTATCTCTATAAATCTTTACTAATACTCTCCATAAATTCTGCATTCCTCAGAATATTTATTCGCCAGTTTAAATCACTCAAGTCCTACAGTACATAAATTATTAATTAAAAATCTAATACTCATTGAAATTACTTATTACAATCTTGAAAGCGATAATTGAAACTATTTATTCTATATGTTATACCATGTTGTTTTTTTCTTTATTTTTGATGTATATAATTTCCTATTCGGGCCTTTTTAGTTGAATTAACACCCTCTCCTCCTATAAAATTATATTTTTATTCTTGTACTGAGTAAAATATATTTGTATTTATCGTTTATCAATGTGATTACACTCTTTTTATTGTAAAATTAGGTACAAAAAAAAACAATTAATACACATGTATATTTATTTTAGACTAAATACATTACATAATAGAAAATTTATGGCTGAAATAGCGACTTATGATATCTGGTGGATAATTTAGAATTAATCCAAAAATTCTCTCTTTTTTTCTTCACGAAAATTTTTGCCTTTTAGTTGCGTTAATATAGGCTGTAAAATAATAAAAAAATAATCTATATGAGTTTTATTCTTTGATTTATATAAAAACAAGATATAAACATCTATATTAATATACATTTAAGAATATATATCATCATAATATGACGTATGGAAGAATATTTCTAGGAGTGCAATTTTTTCTATTAAAAATTTCCTGATCATTATATTTAGTTTTGCTTTTAATCTTTTTAGAAAATATCAATGAATGGATTATCTTAAAAAAACAATAGCTTTACCTAATCCATAAAAAAAAAAATAGAATTTCCAAGTAAAAAATTTCAGCATCTTGAAAAAATCTTCCGTGTATGGAGTTAATTAAGGATTTACAAAAAACTACACATTTCTCAAGTTCAAAGGATCTTAAAATAAACACAAAAAATTCAAATTTTCATTAAAATATAATTTTTTCTAATTTTTATAGATATTTAATAAAAAAAACAGGTGAATATTTATGTGATATCCCAATTTATTAATAAATTTTTCTATGATATTTGTGATACATTTCAATTCAAAGCAAGAAAAGTATTTTTTTTACACTTTGTACAAATTTTTATATAGTAAATAAATATTATTGATAAAGTCAAAAATACAATTAAAAAGACTTATTGTTAAATACACACTATTTTCTATTAAAATTATAGTATTAAAATTAATTATTATATGTAAATATTATTATGAAAATTATTACTGAGTAAAAGATACAAAAAATCGGAAAAAAAATACAAACGCAGAGTATATAAAAAATAGAAAATTTGAAAAGATAGAATAATCTTATTATTTTTTTACTTTTTCATTCAGTTTATAATAAACTCTTAAATAAATATATATATAATACTATTATACATTGGTGCTCTTATTTTTTACAGTAATGAATTAAAGAGAGAAAAATTCAACTATAAATATTTAAAAGCAGAAATTAATCAATTTTTCGAAAATTTCTGAAATTATAATAATAATAATTAAAATTTGCTTAATCTAATATAATCAAAAGCAATTTTAAAAAGAATCTATTATATAAAAAACGTAAGTAGTATGGATTTTGAACCTATCGAACTTTTTTAACAGAACTGAGTTTTTTTTTTGTTAAAGCGCATATTTTAAACATTTAAATTAAAATTTTTTCTTTATAAAATTCTTCTAAATGTAATTTTATTAATTTAAATATAAATATTGGCTAATTTATTTAAAATATCAATAAGAAAAATTTTTTTTCTTAGATTTTTCTCATTATATTTTCAAATAATATCCAATAGCTAAAAGAATTTCAAATTTAATAAAATAAAATTTATATTTTCAATTTATATTAGTAATTTGCTTAAAGTTTAAAAAATAATGAAAAAATTAATAATTGAATGAGGAATAAAAAGATTATAAAGCTTAAATTTCAAAAAATTTATGTTGAGCACTATTTATATATAAATAAAATGAATATTATTTTTAAACTGAATGCAGAGGTAATTTAAGACTATTATTGGTATCTTACTAGAATATTTGTACTATTTAGGCTATATTTATTATAAATAAAAATGATTATATTTGAGTGTGTATTTAAAAAGTAATATGACATGAATTAATGTATTTTAAGAACACCAGCTACTAATTAGAAATTATTTATTAATATATGATTACTTGATATCGCTTTTATAAATTCATTCTCTTTAATTTGAATTTTTTAAAGTATTTTTTTAATTAATTTTAATACATCAACCTTTATATACTTAAATATTATTCTTTCAAAAATAATATTCACTGTATTGGATTTAGATGTGGTACCAATTAAGATAATTAAATTTTAATTATATAATTATTAAAAACATAAAATCAAATTGGTTTTCGTTTATTCTTTGGTTCATTGACTTTTTGAATCGATATATGATTAAATTGAATAATTTTTTTTGAATATTGAATATTCACTTTAAAGATGTGAGTTATAAAAATATTACCGTTTTAAAAAAAAAATTATTGTCATTCGCCTCAATCAGAGCATAATTAATTACAGCGAATCGCTCCCACACCTCAATGCTTTATTTTTGATACTGCCTTAATGATAATGAGTTTAAAACATTTTTTTATCAAAATTCTCAATTCCTGTCTCATTTAAATATATTATCTATATGTTTTCCTGAATATGTAGTGATTTTTCATAAATTTATATGATTAAGGTATGATCTTATCTTTTTAGTTTTTTTGAAAATTTTAAATAACATTTGCTAGTAAAAATTATCTCAAAAAACACTAAAATATTCCAAGTTATTTTAATATTCTCATTTTTTATGTTTAAAAATCAATATAAAAACCAATTTTTTACGGAATTAAGCCATCGAATATGGCTATTATAATATCTGAATAGCTAAATAGCTAAATTTTTATGAATTTTTAAAATTTTACATAATTAATTGACAAAATTTTTAATTTTGAGTTTTAACTTTAAAACCGTATTATATCCATCAAATATATTATTTTGATAGTTATATAATTTTAGAAGCTGACTACTTATTTATCCTTTCTCATCTATTTTAATAAAATTTTATTCAGATCGATAATATATTTATATATTAAAAATTATATTGTCTTAAATTCAAAATTCAAAATTTTATTTATTATTATTTTGATTCAGCGATTAAGAAAATAAGTGGGAAAGTATTTATCGACTTTTGTAAAAGTTACATAAACTTTTTTTGAGTATAATTCTATTTATTTAATTACAATATTTTGACCTTTATGATAATGGATCTGTAATAGTATAATTTATTATATTCGTATTATGATAATATTATGGATGCTAATATTTAATTCTAGATGCGAATGGAATCCCTAAATAATATTTAAAACTTAGCAATCATTTCAAAATTAAAATTTATTTTTATATTTCATCTTGTATTATAAAACAAAACCATTAATTACCTAACTTTTTTTATCTAGAGTATATATATATGTTATTTTTAGTGGCATTAAAAATATAATCTCTTCAAAATTCGTTAATTCTGTTATCATTAAAAGGATAATATTTAGTATATATTTGAAGCTGGTTTAAGAAATCTCTAAATTTTCAATTTCCAAAAAAAAACATCTTGTAAATTATTATCGCATCGATTAGGTTGTAAAGTTGTAGTGAAATTCGGGATTAATAAACCATTAATTTTTTATTTAACAATTCAAAATCACGATACATATTTTGAAACTGCAAATCATTTTATGTTTTATTGAGTTATTAATTATATAATCTATATTATTTTTATTATAGACCTCGAGATGTTAAAATATTACTAAAAAAAATCATAATTTTTTAGCTTTTATTTTCGAAACTTTAAGCTCTCGGGAATTATAAATAGATTAAGTTATATATTATAGTATAAAAGCTGTATGATTGAAATTAATGTGATCTGGTAAGATTAATTTATTGGTATTTTCGCATATTACGCATATTTATTAAATATGACTTACTCAATTATCATCATAAATTCTAATTTTTTTTGATTTATTTTGTTTACGAATCAATTATTATAACATCGATTTTTAAATATTACTAGCTGAGATACCAGCAAGTGAGGCCGCTGCAGACCAGAATATTTCTTTAAATTTTTAAAATTTTTGAAAATATAAGCTTATATATGATTATCTTTTATTAGTTTGATAGCCAAAATAAGACTTGGTAAATTTATAGACTTAGAATATATTTATAGGTTTGATATTTTAGAGACCGGATTATAAAATTTTTAAAAATAATTATCTACCTTTACGATCTTATCCGATTCTATTTTAAGTTTCAGCATTTTTTTTCTAAAATTTTCTCTTTTATAAATTGAATAAATTTGATTCATTAATTATCTCATTTTCTGAGCCTTAAAATATTCAGTATAATATTTATTTCAATAAACTTTATATTTTATTGTTAAATGATCATAAAATCTGATTATTATTATTAATTGAGAAAAGTATTCCTCAAACACTTCTTTTTTAAACAGTTTTGATTATTTATTTTTTAATTTCTAAGAAAAGATATGAGAAAAATATATTTATAAATCCATAAATCCATAATCATGATAAGTTCCTAGATATTGATAAAAATTATTTCTAGTTATTATAATTCGGAATTATTTTTATTCGATCAAATTTTATCATTACTATGATTTATATAGCAAATTTATGTCTCGTTTGAAATCCCGTAAAGCGGAAAAATATTGAAACAATTCATAAATATAAAAATTAATTGAATAAAGATTTAAATAATGTAGCGTTTTCATAAATACATTTTCTTGAAATATCTCTTAAAAATGATGCATGATCGTTTTTTATATTTCATAGATAATGAAGAATTAATTCATGTTTTATAGTTTTAGTTCAATAGTTTTCATTATAATACTCTATTTATGTTTTATTTTAGAAGAGCTTTTGCTGAGTTGAAAACATTTTGAATCAATTATATATCTAAAAAAGTAGCACACATATAAAAACTCTACTTATCATTTAAACTGACTGATATTTCAAGATTTATAAATAAAAATAAAACCTGCAACTCAATACTTATTGTTAAAAATGTGATTATATTATTACGGATCTTGGCTGTTTTCTGAATAATAATCCAAGAATACATGTGTTTCCTTCTATCTGATATTATTAAAGATGAAACTATATTCGATAAAGAGTTGCTGGCTAGAATTATGTGAATTTTCTACCGATTAAGAAAAAACAGAATATAAGAGCTTTCCATGTAGTTTTTTATAAATTAAAAAATTTTGAAAAAATTTATCTAGAAAATAGTTTGATTATATCTAAAAAAATGCTATTTTCAATAAAAAATATTGAAGGTATCAAAATAGAAAATTTCCAGTTTTATTTGTACTAGCTAATAATTAATATTAGTTAGTGTTGAAACAAAAAAATATTAATCCTATTTCTACGATGAACTTTTTTTAATGAATATTTCAATTTTATTACTTTAAACAAAAAAATTTTAGGAATCTATATTTACCATTTTTTTGATAACGAGTACTTTAAAAAAATTCAAGTAAACTGTGAAAAAATAAGCTACACTGCGGAAAATTTTCTTAAAATCATTCTGAGAATAGTGTAAATATGCTTTCTAATTTGTAAATTAAATCACTAAATTTTCCAAATATAAAAATTTAACAAAAACTATGTATTCGTGTCTATTTTATATTTTAATTATTTTTATATTGTTGTTACTAAAGTTTTGCAAATGAGTTGAATTGAATAGGGTATAATTTTTTGAATTATTAAACAATTTATTAATTATAATCAATTATTATTTAATGACGGTATAAATTACGGAAGCTTATAAATTGAATTAATTTCGTTTCAGAAACAATAAAATATCTAAATCCAGGGCAATAAATAATATAATATAATATAATATAATATAATATAATATAATATAATATAATATAATATAATATAATATAATATAATATAATATAATATAATATAAAATAAAAAAAAATAACTCAGAAAAATATAAAATAATAAAAAAGATAAATGGCAATCGATAATTATATATATCAGATTAGCTTACAGCATGTCACCTAAACCATACTTATAACGTATGTATAAGATAAAAAATCCAAGTAATATAAAACATATAATTATAAGTATCAGTAATAAAATATCTACAATTATAAAACTTTATGTGTATATTATTTTACCGAGAAAATTACTATTTATAAAAAGTCAAAATAAAAAAAATATATGGGTGAAATAAAAATATTAGTGTAAATCTAGTAAAAAGATGTAGAGTTAGATGACCACGAATGAAAATTTTTGAGCATTAACTCAAAGCATTAGTTAAACATAATGATGAGGTGAAATATCTAACTATAGACTTTTAAAAATAAAGATGTCGAATTTTAGAATAGTATTTTAACGATAAAGCTTCGTATTTAAAATTGTATTTGGAATTCTTTTAATGGGTCTAAAATCGCAGGTTTAAAAAACATGGCAGAATTGTGAAATAAAAAAAAGCTATAACAAATATTAAAAAATGTAATTATATATAGTATAAAATTCTTTTATTCAATTAAGAAAATAGAAAAATTGAAAAATAGAGTAAGCTTAACTAGATTATAATTTAATAAGTTATATAAAATTATAAATAAATGAATGATCGAGTGTATATATTTTTGAGTATTTAAATATCTTTGTAAAATAATAATATTAAAATTTTTTTTTTTCAAAAAGCTAATAAGCTAAATTATATTTTCAATTTATTTTTAAAGAGATTAGTATTATAATTTAGTTTAATATATTTATATCAGTGATTTTTATATTAATATATGTTTTAAATGTAGCAGCAAATCATTATAAATAATTTTCGATTAATTAATTAATGATTTAAGCTCATATGGAGATAAAGAGAAATTTTATATTTAATCATGGTCAAAATGTTATATAAATTATAAACAAAAAAATAAACTATAATATAATTTGATATAGGGATCATACAGATCAATCTAAAATAATTTAATTTTTATAATACATTTTAGGGTAAGGTTCAAAAAAATGTAATAAAATTATAAAAATAAGAATAAAAAAAAAATTTAGATGATTTAACGGAAATTAAAATATCATAAAATCGACATACTTGAATGTTGGACTACATATCTGGGGTTATGTTACTTTAAAATTTTGCACACAATCTTGATATACTTTTAAAACAACAAAATTAAACATTTAGAAATATAAGATTTAGGGGTATTTTAATGTTGTACTAATTTTCACTCAAGGTATAGTATGTCACGTTCTATACATCTAAAAGAAATTGATAATAAATTTCATATCGTTTAAAAAGGTATACTATTTACTTATTAGAAATCATATATTTATATGTATAAAATGTGTTTAGTTCAATATAAAAATGATTTGAGCCACTTTATGGCTAATGAGAACGAGGTTCAAATGACGAATAAATAAATTTAGGCATTTAGATACGAGTAAAGTGAAAAATTAATAAAAATTAGTTTTTAATGAGCTGAAATGCATAGTTATATAATTAGTTTAACTACTTATTTGTATTTTTGAATATTTAAATTAATATTTTTTAATTGTGGGAACTCTATGTCATCGATTGTGTGTGTTTGTCGAGGGGGGTGGAGTTGGAAAAAAGTGTATTCCAAACATTATTTTAACGGTAAATTGTTAATTATGAAGAGGGAAATAGATAGGCCATTGCTTTTGGACGTGATGAGAATCAGTTCATTATACAATTAAATACAAATAATTATATGTCTTTAGAACATGGTAGTCAAGATAAAGATAGAGAACGAAATTATTCTAAAGCTTAAACACAATATTAAATCGAGTTGAGTTGAATATTGATTTAAACTTATAATCTTTGGGTAGAACCATTAAAACATAGTATGTAGCGTATGATTTCGATGCTCAGAGTTTATTACTAGATTTAATTTCGTCTAGTGTGATAATGAGCAGGAGTTGCAATTTATTGGAAAAGATAGATGGAGGCTCACATTTAGAGTCGCTTTCTTTTATTATTTAAAACTTTCTTTTGTGCATAATTTAAAACTATAATGAAGCTAAAGAAGTAAAGAGGTGTAAATAAAGTTTACATTCTTCAAAATTGTACCGCATATTCTACACTTGTAATAAATTCTTGAACTGCTTCATACTTTTAGTTTAGATAATTAAAACCCGAAATTCATATACTCATTGGCCTGATGGCATGTGGTAAAATGATAGGGGTGATAAAAATAGTTTGCGAGTCATAAATAAAGGGGCATTCAGTAGCATTGAGTGATGATGTGTGATGAATGTGTTGATGAATAGAGGTAAAGAGGGGCGAGGAGGTGGGAGGTGGGGATAATTGTCTGCTGTGTGAATCGAGTAACATTGTTTCTACGTCTGGATAATCTCAGAGTAAATACTAAGAATAATAGGGCGAATCGAAGTAGCTATTAATTCAAGGGATATGTGTGGACCTATAAAACTGGCGAATAGAATCTCAATAAATAGAAATGTAGCGATTGATTATTGGCTAAAAAGTATAGGTGGGTGTCCTGTATGGGCGAAGAAGTAATAAATAATAAAAGAGAAGTTGTATAATATTTATTTTCTGAGCCTATAATACTAGCACTTTTGAATTTGCCGAGCCTATGGTTGAGGTGTAGAGAGCTAATAGGCCAGCCGATAACAAAACTATTTGAACGTAAGTTTGGTATCGACAATAGCTAAAATATAGGTTTATATAATCGATTCTCTACAATATACGTGGAAGTTGGTGAAAGAAGCTGAGCGTAGCCCAGTGGAATTTAGACGAATGCTCTAGCAAGCGGCATTATAGCCAAGCTGAACATGGCATCGAATAGAGACATGAAACTTTACTT
This sequence comes from Smittium culicis, assembly GCA_001970855.1. NCBI lineage: Eukaryota > Fungi > Kickxellomycota > Harpellomycetes > Harpellales > Legeriomycetaceae > Smittium > Smittium culicis. The sequence goes on along the minus strand of LSSN01005725.1, from coordinate 5,588 downwards.
ACAAAAGCAGAATAATTAAGTGTTTTACGGGCTCGCATTCTGTATAGGAAAAGGTAGAACGTGGGTTCGATGATACGTGGTAAGGCTGGTGATAGGACTTGGTGTTTGCTGCTAATGGGGATTTCACAGGTATTTTGCTGGGGGTGGGGGGATGGTAATTTTGCGGGATGCAGAGCGAAGGTTTGCAGGGTATGCTTAGTAATTGAAGCTGTTCGGTTTATTGTGGATTTTGGGCTGAGTCGAGACAATACCTTTAATTGTATAAAAAAAATGAGAAAAACCACAATAGGAAAAGCCGAAGACCCAATCAGTGTTCCTTGCGATAATCTATGGGTTTAGCCTGCTGAGCTTATAGGCCAGAAAAAAAAAACTAAAAATCTGCGACAAAGTTTACAAGTACTTTTTTTATACTTCTTTTAACCTCAGACTTTTTTTCATTACATTTTTCATACCCTCATAATTTTTGTTGCCTCTCTGCAAAAATAGAAATAGACTCTAAAGAGCGTAGACAGAAATCCTAAAGCGACGCTGAATAGAGTAAGTCCTGACATTTTTACCCAAAACTGAAGCGATTATATTTTTTCATAAACTTGTTACTTCAATATCTATATCAACACCCTCTTCGCCTTTTTATTACTTTTTACTGATAGCTGCCTTTCTCCCTGTCCCACAACCACTTTCGAGACCCTTCATAACTCTACCAACTCTTCGCGTTTCCATACACATCTATTTATAGAACTCGATTCATAACTAACTTTTTTTTCGCAAATTCATTCCGAAGGCTGCACATAAATATCACTACCGGTCATTTCAACTCCCTAATATTCTAGCTTCTAAGGTATCTAAACCCATCGATACTATAAGGTATTCATTGTTTCTAGTAAACGAAATATTCATTTTTATTGAAATTATTATTAGACCTAAACTTACACTTTTAAAAGTCAAACTTAGAGAATATTTAAATCCTCTAAATAATCCCCTTTCACATACTCTTCCTATAATAATTTCTTTTATTATTAGTTATAAAATAAACTTTACTACTATTAAATTATACCCCCCACCCTCAACTCGTTTCATTTCATAAATATATAGAAAAATGAGACTAGAAACAACTTCTGACTGTGCCAGGTACAGTATCGAGGATATCCTCAACTATTTTAAGGTTGATCCCAACTCAGGTCTGCAAAGCTCAGATGCTAGACAACGCTCCTCGATTTATGGATTTAATGTTCTTGAATCTAAAGAAGAGGAATCTCTCTTCGTTAAATTCTTTAAAGGTGTCTTCATGAACCCAATGGTTCTACTTCTTCTTGGTAGTTCTGTTATCAGTGTTCTTGTTGGTAATTACGACGACGCTTTTAGTATCGCTCTAGCTATCCTAATCGTAAGTACCGTCGGTTTTGTTCAAGAATACCGCTCTGAACAAACCCTAAAAGCCCTTAGCGCTCTAGTTCCACATTTCTGCAACGTTATCCGCGATAACGTCCAAACTGTAATCAACGTCAACAACCTGGTCCCTGGTGATATCGTTACTTTCATGACTGGTGATAGAATTCCTGCTGACTTACGTCTCATCGAAGCTATTCATCTAGAAATCGACGAAAGTAACCTGACTGGTGAAAGTGAATCCCGCTTCAAAACTTCCGAAATGTCTAACCAAATAAACAACCAGTCTTACCAATCCAACTTCTCCCAAACCGAAAAATCTTTCAACGAACAGCAAAATATCGCTTTCATGGGAACCCTCATTCGTAACGGTAATGGTAAGGGCGTCGTTTGCTTCACTGGAAGTAAAACTGAATTCGGTAGAATCCACTCTATGCTCCAGGAAATTGAAGAACCACGAACCCCTCTACAAACAAGTATGGATGCCCTTGGTGCCCAACTATCTATCATGTCTTTTGGTGTTATCGCCGTCATCATGCTTATTGGTCTCATTCAAGGTCTCGGCTGGATGAACATGTTTACTATCAGCGGTAAGTTCTTCTACCCATCCTCTCCCTCCCAAAATAATTTTGCTTACCTCATTCACTCCAATACTACATCAACTTTCTTCTTTCATTTAATCCCCCTTTCTTTTTATATTCCATCTTTATTAAAATATCACCATTGTTTTATTTATCGTGCTGTATTTAGTTAGTTTAGCTGTCGCAGCTATACCTGAAGGTCTCTCGATTGTTGTCACCGTTACTCTTGCCGTTGGCGTATTCAAAATGGCAAAACGTAAAGCTATATGCAAAAAGCTGCCATCTGTTGAAACTTTGGGATCGACTAGCGTTATTTGTGTAGACAAAACTGGTACCCTAACCTTAAACAAAATGGAAGTCCAATATTTATACACAATAACTGAAGGCCTAATTAATATTACTGATGATAAAATCCACCAAGCCTCCTCTTCATGGTCATACAACCAACTCTTAAAATCTGGAAATTTGTGCAATAACGCTAAAGTTAATGATAAAAACGAGCTCATTGGTCAATCTACTGATATTGCCATGCTTAACGTTGCCCTCAAAATTCGAGGTGTTGACGAGCGAGATAGATATAATAGAATATCCGAAGTCCCATTCAACTCTGAAGCTAAGCGCATGTCAACCGTATATCCAGCTTTCGTTGAACAAGAATTCTCTCAATCCATTAATGCAAAAAACAAAAATTCTAATACTAACGATCAAACCATCACTTACGTCAAAGGTGCTTTGGAAAGTATCATTGAAAACTGCTCCACTTATTACTCCCACGTTGGCCAAATAAAACCTCTTACCCCTTCGCTTAAAAACGAAGTATTGACACATGCTGAACATTTGTCTAACCGCGGTCTTAGAGTTGTCGCTACCTCTTTAGGCGCTTCTGAAAACGACTTATCTTTCATTGGATTCCAAGTTATGAAAGATCCACCAAGACAAGGCGTTGAAAATACCATTGCTAGTCTGCTTCGTGCTGGATTACGTGTCGTAATGATCACTGGTGATTCTGGTAAGATTTTTTTTCTTTTTTCCTTATCTCACTTTCTCTTTTTACTGTTCCAATCCCTAAAAATTAATGCTAAAGCCGTAAAAAAATTTTTTTTTTTGTCATGGTCATGTTTAATATATAAGCAAAAAAAAAAAAAAAGATACTCCCTGTTCCAATTAAAATATTGTTCAAGACAAACCATAACTTATTTTTATTTTCATTACCGACCTTTTTCAAATAGAGGACACTGCTTTGGCTATCGCATCTTCTGTCGGTATTCCTTCTGCTTCTGGATCTTTCTGCTGCATGACTGGTAAGCAACTCGATATCATTTCTGATGCTGAGTTGGCTCAAAGAATTAATGGTATTTCCGTATTTGCTCGTTCGGCTCCAAGACACAAGGTCAAAATCGTCAAAGCTCTCCAATCTAATGGTGATGTAGTAGCTATGATGGGTGACGGAGGTACAATTTAAATAATACACACACTTAATATATGCTTTTAGACATAAATTTAATCAATTTCATAAGCTTATCTTTAAAATCCATCACTAAAAATCTTTTTTATATTTTATTTTTTAGTTAACGATGCTCCTGCCCTTCGCCTTGCTGATATCGGAATCTCCATGGGTCAAGGCGGAACTGAGGTTGCTAAAGAAGCTTCTGACTTGATCTTGGTAAATGATGACCTTTCCACTGTTCTTGCTGCCATCGATGAAGGAAAATCTATCTTTGCAAATATTCAAAACTTCCTCACCTTCCAACTTTCAACAAGTGTTGCTGCATTATCCCTGATTGCCGTATCCACCGCTTTTGGTTTACCAAATCCTTTAAATGCTATGCAGATTTTGTGGATCAATATTCTTATGGATGGACCACCAGCCCAATCTCTTGGCGTTGAACCTCCAGATGCTGCAAACATGTCACTCCCTCCTCGTCCTAGAAACGCACCCATCTTAAACAGAAAAGTTATTCGAAAGATCTTATTATCAGCTTTAATCATTTTGTCTGGAACAATGTTCATTTACGTCAATGAAATGAAAGACGGAGTTGTCACTGCCCGCGATACAACAATGACTTTTACTACTTTTGTTCTTTTCGATTTATTCAACGCTCTTTCTTGCCGCTCTGAAAGCAGATCTATCTTTGAACTCGGTCTCTTCTCAAACACAGCTCTTAACTTCGCCATCGGCGCATCGCTTCTCGGTCAACTCGGTGTCATTTACTTGCCATTCTTGCAATCCATCTTCCAAACAGAAGCTCTTTCTCTCTTCGACCTCCTATTCCTAGTCATGATCACAAGCTCAGTTCTTATCATCAATGAATGCTTCAAAAAACGCTCGATTATCATCAGTTTCTTCTCCTCAAAAAAGCCTGCACCTTACTCCAAATACAATAAATCCGGAAATAAGTTCAGCATCACATCTTCATACTCACCTGATATTTCTGATTCACAAGTTTAAAAAAAAAAAAAAACTAGAAAAAAAGCAATCATAAATATTCTATTTTTTCCCCCCCTCCATTTTTTTTTTTCTTTTTCTCATGCTCATAGCATTTTTTCTACCTTTTTATAAATTCAAAATATATATCATAATTAAAAAGACATTGTTTTTATCTCATGCCATATCTTTTTTTTTTTTTAAATCTGTTTAAATTTGTTTCATATCGCTTAATTTTTTTGATTACCATTTGTGCTTGTAACCAGATGAAAATATTTTTTATTTCAAGATTTTATAACATTTAGCTTTTTATTTTCTTTCCCAGGTTGAAAGTTTGAATTCTGACAATTTTAATGCATTCTAATAATATAATAAAGCTAGTTTATTGTAAAGAAAAAGGGCGGTGGGGAGGGTGGGTTATTGCACTCAAAAAAAAAAAAAAAACCAGCCCAAGTAGCCATATTCACTTGGCTACAAAAATATTTGTATCATGAAATTAAGTCATCCATAAATATGGCAAACTGTAGCCGAATTGGGAAATGATTAAGCACGTAAAGATATTTTTCTTTTTTCTTTAAACAATAGAATTTTGCAGACAAAATGTGGTTTGTAGCACCAATTTTATGAGACATTAGTTTAGCAAACTGAATTTTTTTTCTTTTTTTGGAAATTTCAAGCACCATATTTTTAGCCTGAATAAATAGGGGAGAGGGAGTTGTCTAACCATGAAATTTTTTATTTCATAAAGTATGAGATTTTGAAGAAAAAACTTGTTAAAACTTTGCTAGTAAAAGTGATATTATTATTATTATTATTGTTTTTTGTGTAAAGTTGCAAAATCGTCTGTTGCGAGCAGAACAACCAAAAAAAAAAAAAAAATTGGTATTAGATGATGAAACTCGATGTAAAAAAAAAAGGAGCAAACTTGTATGCAACTTGAACTCATAAAGTTTTATAGCGAATCTTTGAATTCGCCGCTTATCTTATGTGACCACTCAAAAAGTAACCCAAAAAAAAAAATTATTTGTGCAGACGTTAAAATTATTATTATTATTTATGGTCTATTTGATATTAAAATCGGTTAGTTCATTACATTGCGCACATTCGTTCAAGGGAGATAAGGTATATACATAATTTTATTTAAAAAATTTATAGCTAACCTTAATAGAAATTGGGAGGGGGGGGGGTGAAGCTTC
>LSSN01005723.1:0-30676 GCA_001970855.1 Smittium culicis | reverse complement strand
GAAATAAATACTGCAAATAAATATCAAAAGTATCACATTAAACGCTCTATCATAAAAGATCTCTGATAATTCGAAAATTTCAAACAATAAGGCCAAAAGCTTAAAAAATATGATTAAGAGCTAAGTTTGCAACTTGATAATAAGGTTATAAACGCTTTTTGCTAATAAATACAGAAATATGATTTAAAATAGCACGAAAATATTTGATTGATCTGAAGAAGCAATAATTAATAGCTCTAAATAATATGCGAGTTTATTATATTTATTGATATTGGCACAAAATTTTAATCAAAACTATGTCAAAGAAATACGGAAAAACTGAGAAAGTTATTCCATCGTTAATGATTTCATAGCTACCAAAATTGTCACTTTTATAATCAAGACAAAAATATTGATTGATCTAGACTTATATATTATAATTATTTAATGTGTTATTTTTTTTAAAAAATAAAAATTATATTTTAAATTTTTATCAGTTTATTTTCTAGATTAACGATTTTCCTTATAATATTCGCAAATATTTAATTATGAATCAAAAAAAAAATTTTTACTCTTTTTTGTAATAATAAGTGTTTTATCTAAACCAAAAATAAATTTAATAAATATCTTAAAATATAAGCTTAATTTCAAATGGCATATATCTAATGACTTCTAAAAGCGCTATTTTCGTTTTCCAAAAAAAAATTAGATGATATTAATTAGCGTGAATAAGTGCAACTCATCATTTTAATTATTTGAATAATTAGAAAATTCATTCTATTTACAGGAGTAAGCTTGAAGTGCCGATTTTAATTTTTTTGAATCAAAAATCACCATGAATCATTTCTTAAATGGTACATAGATCACAGGGCGACAGATGGAAGTTTACGAAAGTTTTTTCTTTTTAATCACTTTTAATGGTTTTTAATAGAATTAAAATTATCTTTTTGTGAAAAAAAAATACGCAATCAAAATCACTATTAATCACTCTATTCCTCATAATAAAAATAAAAAAATAGTCTAAATTTATAACTATATCCGATAAATATTCTAAAAATAATTTAAAAGAGATTTATAAGATATAAAAGCCTATTAAAAATTTTTTGATAAATATAATTCTATTTTAAAACAGCATAATTCACAATTTTTAACTAGTTTGATTTTTTTTTTTTGAGCTATTTATTATATTTAAATTAGTAAAAATTATATTATTTTAAGTATTATCAACTCTAGAGTTATTTTAGTTAGCCCAAATGATTTGAAATTTCTGATTTTTTTACGGTATATTGTTTTTATAATTTCTTCTGGAATATAAATCACGATAAATACTACTTGAGATACACAAATTTCTCTTATAGATAAATATACAAGAATATATTATCTTATAAGTATATAACTATTATTCAAAAATAATTGGATATTATTTGATATATTTAATTATTTTTGTATAACTAATCAATTGCCAAAGTACTCAATTAATATTTCATAAAATTTTTAACAATAATAATTAAAATTATTTAAGAATTGCATTATATATAAATTACTATGTAATATTTGTAAAAAACATGATAAGTATATTGCTTAAACATGGCTACTCAATGAATTAATTTACCATAGGCTCATAAACTTGGATGATAATAAGCTGTTATTTTTTGATTACTATTATGAAAAAACATTAAAATTTACCACATTTTTTAGCGTAAAATGTATTTGAAATTCTAAAATCTTTTGAGCTGATATTTTTGACATATGCTATGAGAGTTCTGAAGATAGAGAGATGTTTATTAAATAAAGTATTGAATCAGAGATTAAACTTTAAGCAGATTTCATTTCTATTTAATCGCATTTTTTACATTTAAAATAACAGTTTTAAATATATCAAACCAAGTTTATTCCTTTAGAAAAAAATTATTGATATTTATCGCTTAATAAAAACTAGGTATTATATTAAAAAAATATTTAAAAATGTATGAGTATCCCAAATTTTTTGCAACTTTTTTTTATGTTAGAATATATGATAGAATTTCCTAAATAAAGAAATAATATACAATTTATACATTCTTTTATGAAAAAAGAATTTTTTATCTTGAATTATGCAGAGATAAAAAAATCAATTATAAAATTGAAATGATAGCTTGTTTTTTCCTATTTTATATTCCATACATTTTATTGAGTCTACATTTTTTTTTGAATTCATTCGAACTTTTAATCACCCCTTTTTTAAATGTTATTATGATATTCAGAGATTTGGCCTCATTTAAAGAAATTGTAATATCATTACACATTATACAATATTTGATAGTTTACAACACTTTTAATAAAATATGGTACAAACATATTTTTTCAATTGTAATATTTTTGACGATGTAATTGATTTAAAATTTTCTATAATTGTCTTGACTAATAATACAATGCTTTTATACCATTATTTTTTAATCTTAATAATTTAATTTTATGCTATATATATAAATTATTTATTTACTGGGTATATATACTTTCGAAACTATTTTTTAAAAAATCTTAAAGGTCTTTGAATCAATTTTTATAATCTCGAAAGAACTATATTATATGTTTAATTCAGAATTTTTTCATTTATAAAGTAATATTTTTACATAATTAATATAGAGACCTTATATATTTTAATTTAATGTATTTAATATGTGTTTATATCATATCTATATCAAAATTACTTTTATATTCGTTTTTTTTTGCTATTAAATATATTTATTTGCCATAAAAAGTTTAAAAATTTTAAGGTGCATAATATATCACTATTAGACAATAAAAAAATTCATAATAATTTTAATTTTAGTACCAATCGGATTTTAATTGATTTAATATAAAATCACGATTATTTGATTTCTACTTTAATAAATATTTTTTTTGTACTGTAAAGTGTAAAAATAATTTTAAAACTAATATTTTCTATTATTTTTATTTTCTATTATCCATTTTTTTTATTAATCATTAAATTTTTGGAGTAAAATGATTAAAGAATTTTTAATAGGTTTCCTTATAATTTTCAAAAGTTCTTTGCTTGAATCACGCATAAATTTATATACGTTTAACTATAAATTAAAAATAATTTTCGTAAGTAAAGCTGTATTAATCACAATTATTTTTTCTAGAATAAAATAAATTGCGTAATTATCAAGAAATTTCGTATATATATGAATATATTTGATTACTTTATTTCACACATAAATCGTTTTTTTAATGATTTGCGTATAATTAAACTTGTTTAAAAATAATTGAAAATTTTTTTCTTATTGAAGCGGTAATTCATATTAGAAGGATAGGTTTTATTAATTAATTTAAGTTTCGATCTTTTATGAGTCATTTTTAACAAGTATTTTATGCTCGAAATTTGGAATTTGAATTCGAATAAATAATTTTATTATATTTTAGTATCTAGGTAAATTAATTATAAATGTTATCGCAAAATAATTTCACTTTTAAATTTAAATTTGAATCGAAAATAATCTAAATATTCATAAAAAATTATGATGAAATTAATTAAGAAACATGTAGCCGATTTTTTTAAATTAATTAAAATAATCATATCACAATAAAAAATAATGTTTTGCCCATTTCATAAAATATAATATGTATTATTACTCATTATAGAATATAAATTTGAGACCATTCATAAATTTAAAAGATTTAGATAATATCAATTCATTTAAATATCAAAGCACATAAATTTATAATTATAATTATAATTTCAGTATCTAAATTTATACATTTAGTTTTTTTTATCTTAAATAATAATTTATAGTTAATATATTACGTAATAGAATTGTTTTTCTTGTTAATAGCTGGTTTATCTGCTGAATTCCTCAATTATATAGGAAATATATTAAATAAAACTAGATCGATACAGTCCAAAAAACCACAATGACCGAAAATGCAATTATATAATTTAATCATATTTTAAAAATATATTTTTTATCAAAAATTTACATCAATAATCTCCAATGTAATTAGGGCAATTATTTTAGATTTTATTTTTAGATTATGTAATGTTTGTAGAAAGCTATTCTAAATAAATAAAAGTTTTATATCTATTTATTGTGATAACTATTAATTTATCAAAATATGAAAATTTCAATCAAAAAAATATATTTATTGACATCAATTTTTTTCTATTATAATCTTTAATTTTAATGGTCAATAAAAGAAAAAAAGAAAAAAAAAAACTATTAGTCATGTTTATACAGTCAAATATATCAATATTAAATTAGAAACCAAATAATAAAAAACCTAAAATAAAAAAATCTTTGAATTTATTTAATTAATTTCCAAAAAATGTCCCCTCCCCCCTAATTTGTGAAATATGTTTTACATTTATGAAAAATTGATGATTATTAATTGAAGCTAGAAAAATATTTATGTTGTTTCTGATAATAAATAAGGCAGTTTTCTAATAAAATTTAAATTTTTACATGCATTATACGTATGAATAATTAATTTGTAAGTTCAGATCATAAAAAAAATTCACATTTATGATTTTTTTTTATTTAATTGTATTTTTGTATATTTTTAATATAAAAAAATAAATAAAGAAATACTCATAAATAGAGTTGGTTATTTAGAGTATATAACAATCTTAATAAATCTCGATTTTAAAGGTTTTAGTATATGAAAAAATGATTTTAGTTCAATGCTGATGAAAAATAATTTTTTTAAATTTTAAATATCAAAATATTTCCAACTTTTTTCTAAATCCATTTTTAAATTATTAGTTAATTAACCCTTTCACGTCCAACACTCATTAAAAAGAGCGAATTTATTGATTCGATAGTCATTTATAAGATTCTATATTATTTGCTTTTATTTTGAATTATACCAATATATCTTAAGGCCTCGGGATTAATTGATTTTCATTGAACACAGTTGGCTATATTTGGCCATCCAAAAATAGTCTACCGCGCGTGAAAGGGTTAAGATAATAGTTCGCTTGTAAATTTTAACAGATTAAAAAAAGTAGCGCTAATAAAGATCCCCTTGAATTTTTTTATAGTCTATATATATATAAATATATACAGGATTAAGTACATATTGTCATTATTATACTAAAAATTTGCTAAAGATCCTAAGTAATTTTATTTATTTATATGTTTAATAGCACTTAACTTATAAAGTATTTTAAATATACTTGGGATACGTATTTTTATACATTAAATAATTTATATTCACATTCGTAAATTTAAATTAAATAAAATAACAAAAAAAAAATTTTAAATAATTCATAGTTTTTTCAGATCCTTTTATGAGTTATCACAATGAATAAAAATCTAAACTATACGATTTCATGTTAAAATATAAAAATATTAAAGTACAAAAATAAAAAAATATAAAAATATAAAAATACAAAAGTTTTAAAATAAAATCAACGCTTTGGCTATTTTCTATTTAAAAGATATTACCTATAAATATTATGGCGATTATTATAATATCATTAAAAAATATTAAAAGCTAGAATTTTTATCGAGTCCAAAAGTTAACTTAATTGCATAAATCTCATCAAGTTTTTGTTGAGAAAAGATAATTTATTATCTAAAATAGGCTCAATAATTAAAGAAAAAGTTAGATTTTGTTATTAGATTTATCTAAAGTTGCAGACTTTCTAGCATTTATTCATATCAGTCCATTAAAACTAAATATATATTAAATACAATAGAATTTCATTACTTTTTGCTTAAAAAAAACAATGAAATCCTCTACTTCACTAGTAATAAATAAACTGAGAGTAAATATTATCAGAGTTTAGAGCCATGTAAAAAATTATATATCGAAATTATAATATAGCTTTTAATTTATAATTTGATCTGTTTTTGGTATAGCCATAATTAGAATTTTAGTTTTATATAAAGAAAATTATATAGAAATGATAGTTATTAATAAAAATTTTCCAAGATAGATTATCATCGCATATAAATTAATCTTTAAAAAATATTTTATTGATAATCTCAGTTATAAATGAATTAGCTACGATAATAATATGAATGGTACAATCATTTTAATAAGAATGTTTAATTTAGAAAGTGTATAGTTCTCTAAATTATGTTCTTTGAGATACGTTTTGATATTTATTAGCACATTATTTATCCTAGATAAAGTGATTTAGCGCTATTTTAAGTTAAAAACCTATAACAGGGTCTTTAGAAAATCTTTATTTTTTTTTAGTATTTTTAAATTTTTTTACTCTTAAACAAAAAAAAATATCGTTAATCAGCTTATTTTTTTTTGGTGGATGCTGAAGGTATAATTAAATAATAAACGTATTACAATCACCATTTTCAGTTTATAAACGAACCTGTAAAAAAATTTGATCTCGGAACATCACAATATTCGAGTCAAAATCAAAAGTGTTTTAGATTTTATTTATTTTTGTATTTAAAGGTTTATTTTAGCATCTTTTTTAATTGAAGTAATTAAAAATTTTTTTGATTTTCTATTTTTTTCTATAATAGATAAGAAATGACCTGACTTATCCTACTAATAAAGTTTTATTTTCATGTTTATATACAGAAAAACTCGGGCAAGAAAAGACATACATTTTAGTTTAATTAAATTGATTTGAAATGAAAGAAGATTTAATAATTTTTCTTTTGTTATTTATTTTGAAATTTTTTTATTTAATATTTTATAAAAAAATTTTTTTTGTAGCAAGAAATTTAACTCTATTCAAAAATATAGATTAATAAAATTTTTTATGATTAAAAATCTCACAAAGCGACTTCAAATGAAGGGTACTTTTAGATCTGGTACAAAATGTACAAACTTATTATTATCAAAAATATTCAATTAAATATTTTTTAGCTAGATAAAACGAATAAAAAGTAATGAGCGTGGCAGAGGAGGGGGGAGTTAATGTTTTTTGAGGTCAAAACTTTTAAATATATGCGAGATTCTTAGGGGAAGCATAACTTTTTTTCTTAGAAATTCTATTTACTTGTATGGATTAGGTAAAGGTATTGGTTATATAATTTAATTCATTAGAAATAACTTTCTAATACGATTGAAAAATAAAAGTAGTTCAACAAAGTAGGAAAAACTTGTAATTAAAATTTTCGCTCCTCGAAATAATCTCCCATATCTTATATCAATTATTGATAAGGCTATTTAAAATAAATTATAATTGGATACGTTATATTTCATAGCCAGTAGAACCTTTTGACTGTATTTTATATTATATGTCTGGAGTTCAGTTGATTATTTGGTAGCTCAAAAAAGGAGAGCCGTCACTTGATAAGATTAAACCATTCCCTGTAAATGTTCTTGAATTTTTAAAACCTTTTTCCGTTGGTATACTGTTTTTGATCTACAAAGTATACTCAAAATATTTAAATGATTTTATTATAATTCAATGATCCATTCGATAATTGGTTTGGTATAAAATAGTACCAAATAATAAGGAAAATAGAGCTTTAAAGAGTAAAATGGTTGATTTATTTAAAGAGCGTTAAACGTGAAAGGTTTAATACTTAATCGCTGCTGATTTTTAGACAAAGTCTCAATCTTCTAAGATTTTTTATCAACTAATGTTTTTATAGTCCTATGAATATGGTGATATTTATGAAGAATAATTAGTAAAATTTGGTATTCCAAAAATAGTCCACCATCCACAAAAGCATTCAACTTAATAACGAAATCTCTAGAATAAATTAAGACAGGGATTTTTATCCAACAATCACACACTACAATAAAAAGCGCGATTTATTCAGAATCTCCAATATTGGGTTTTAGTTTCAGTATCAAGTAGAAAATTTGTATAAAAATACTCGGCTAATCAGTTTTTTTAATTCTGTGTTCATGCGCATTGAAGGGTTGAAATTTGTGCTAATAGAAAAAAAAAAAGAAAATAAGCTTATAAAGGATGTATTTATACAAGTATCAAAATGTACGCAGGCAATGGAAGCTATTACCTTAAAAGGCACATCGATTTCTATCTAATAAAAATGCAACTTACATAAATTCAATTTATGCAAAATTATACTGTATTTAATGCTATGCACGTGATAGAATGACTAAATAAACAATAAAAACATCATGCATTACAAGTTTACTTATATAGACACTATAATTATTGAGGGCAACTTTAGACATTACAGGGGCGGTACTCAAGTAAGCGTAAAATTAATGGTAAACTAGTATGTTTGATATAATTTTTTTTATTACTAAAAGTTCGGAAAAAAATTAAACTCATTCGTTTTTACGAAACTCCAATCTCCTAAATTTTGTAGACTAGAAGGAATCTAATATTTTCGTAAAGTCAAAAAATAAATAACGCAATAGTGTACATTTATGTTTATATTAAATCTTTGAATCATATCAAGGGAATAAATAAAGATATGCTATGACTATTATTTGGCGAATAAGAAATAATTTTTTCTTGAAATTTTTTACTTAATCCATCAAAGTGAGGCGCATAGGTTTTTTTTTAATGTAAAATAATTTTGCATCAATGTTGATATGACGATTAAAAAATAAATTCTTATTGCATGAATTTTTTAAAATTAAAATTAACTTTTGTAATCGTTCACTTCGAAAGTAAGCTATTGTTATAGCTCATGGAAAGATCAATTCACGTCTTCTGTTACTCTTCGTAAAAAATTTTTTTGATTGAAACAAAATCTTTTGAAAATAATAACTATTTTTTATATTTCTATTACAATCCATAAACTCTTCATATTTTATTTTTAACCTTAAAAAAAAATAGAGAAATTAATCTTTTAAAAGTTAAAAACTTTAATTCATATTGGATATTGATACTTTTATTTAAATTTCCTATTTATAAATATAATATAAATTAATATTTCCAAAGGATTTTGAGTAACCCGAAACGTTTGAGCATTATCGAATTACAAAAAAAAAATGAAATGAGATGGAAAAAAGTAAGCAGAAAGATAAAAACGAAAACGAAAATGAAATGGAAAGTAGAAAACAAAAAAGTAAAGATAAAAATGAAATGGGAAATAAACCAAGATTAAGAAAAAAAAGCTCTTTTGTTAAAGAAGATCGTCAAGAAAGTCCTGTGCTACAGTGGCTTTTTAGGCAAGTAGGAAAATCGGACTACGATAAAAAAAATGAACAAGGCAAAGATCAAAATAAGAGAAATGCTATAAATGATAGCTCGAGAGCTTCTCCAGCTATTTCAAGTAACAACGTAAATCTAAATAAAGAGAAATTGCAACAAAGCCAAGTATCTAAGAAAAAACCAGTAAATTCTCGCAACAATAACGATGACTCGTGGAGTAAAGAGGCTACAGATAAAAACCAAAAATCTACTCCGCTGCGAAGAAGTCATAGCAGTATAGATTTTTCTAAACATAGTGCATCCGAGACACAAAAATATTTACAGAATAAATCGATTGAAAAAGACAAAACATTTTCAAATTTAAAATCATCATCAATAGACAATGTGCAAAAAAGTAATTCAGAGCCTAGGGAATTGACTGAAGATAGGTCTACTAACCTTAATTTATATAGCCATAGCAATAAAAAAAATGCAATAACTAACAGCTTTTACCAAACATCATCACCATCATTCACAACATCAATATACAGTAAAAAAAAAAGTATTAATCCTAATTTTAGTGATTATACGGAAAAAAGGGCAGGTTTTATTCCCATAAATTTAGACTTTTTTCAAAGCGAAAGTATATATCGCCTTCCTGGGTCGAACTGTATAAGGTCAAGGGAAAATAGAAAAAATTCCAACTCATCATCTTCAGGCTTTTTTAAAAAAGGTATAGAAAAATGTCAAACTTTTTTGTCATTTGGTAGCGAGTCAAAAACATTTTCTTCAGGCTTATGGTCCATGGTATCAAGTTTATCTATTAGTGAATATCCAAAGCTAGGAAAAATAGAATACAGCGACCAAATCAAAGAGATGTATGGGGACCCGAGAATTTATCGCCCAGGAAATGTAAAACTAATCAAATCAAATAAAAGCGCAAATATTTTAGTCAACGAAAAGTCTTTCGAAAACCTTGATATAGAAAAAAAAAAAGTTCAAAGGTCGCTCAGGATTGGCTCTGGGGAAGACAGCGAAGCTGGGAGTCGATTTGATAATGGTTATGATAGTATATCAGATTTTTCTGACGATGAAGGACTCGATGTTGATTCTTTCCTAAAAGCAAAATCAGTCTCAACGGTTAAAGAGCTATGTGTCAACCAGCCACTATCTTTAAATTATAGCTCAAGACCAATTGTATTAAACTTCAGCGATAAAACATTAAAATCTATATCCAAAAGTATAAAAATAGAATATGGAATTAGGACACAAGAGTTGGTGAATTTTGATAGCCCTATAGATTATCTAAATTCTAAAAATAATAATGAATCCAATTCAGGAATAGATAGACACAATAATTCTAATAGAGATTATTTTAAAAGCAAGCTTAATTCATACAGGAGGAAGTTTGCATTATCTTTTTATACAGCCAACATTAAAAAGGTTTCCATAAGCTCAAATAAAAATCTATACTCTCAGGACGAGCAGAAAGTTAATATAAATAATGAAAGCAGTATGTTATTTAGTTACAAAAAAAGCAAAATATTTATTCCTATTAGCTTCGATTTAAGCATATCAATCCCGAATTTAATTCTAGCGAAGCTAAGCAACAATGATTACATAAAAAGTATCCTGGAACAGAAATACTTTATATATCAGTTTCCGTTAGATATACTTTCAGAAATTCCCATAATAACAAAATCTCCAAACTTTGCTAAGCTTGTATCAAAATCCCATTTGATTGCTATATACTTGGTTTATTTGATCAGGTTTAACCTCTACAGCCAAATTGTACCTCTACTGACTCAAATAAAATCAACAATCTTCAACGAGCTAAAAAATAGGTCTAACGATGTTTATTTTTCAATTTTTTATTTCTCTATTGTATATGAGCTGTTTTCTGTAATCAAATCATCTTCAAATTTAGTTTTTTCTTTCAATGCGTTTGATTTTAGCAACCCTCTTGTGTTTGGTTTAGAGGAGCAGGACGATAGTGGTACTAGTAATATAATCAATAAACTTGTTGCTTCTAAAACCGCAAAGAGGGGATCCTTCCTGAACACAACTGATAGAAATACTAGCAATGTAAAAATAAAAAAGGATCCAGTCATTGTGATTACTGACTATGAAAAGTTAACAGAGGATGATTTGCGTAAAGAGAAGAAAAGGGAAGCTCTTCGACTAGAAGAAAAGAATAAGATGGATTTATCATTACACGAACTATCAGTGAATATTGATGTTTCTACTGAAAAAAGCAAACCAGATAAACTAAATGTAATGAGTGAAGGGAGTGGGGATGGTATTGTTGACGATGAAGTTGAAGGCGAAGATCTAACACCGTCCCCAGAATCTGTAAAGAATAATTCCGAACTAAAGATCCAATTTGAAAAAATAGAATATCTTTTAAAAGGCATTATTGAGCGCCTGATATATTCAATTTTTGCATCAGTATCGCGCTACTTTCTTATCGAAGGCGCTATCTGCCTTACAGGAAAGCATAATAGCGACGAATCATTTTCTGCAGCATCAATAAATCCAAATTTACCAAAAGTCAACAGCGGTAGAAAAAAGAGCTCTTTTAGCTTATACAGCTTGTTTGAAAAGATTTTAGTTATTGAGGATGATCCTATTTACCCACCAATTTCTATGGATCATATAATCAACATGTTAGAATACCTGCATTCAGCTTTAATAATGTTTAATGTCCCAAAGTTCATAAGTAATGGTATTCTATCGACGTGTATAAATGCGCTATATCACAACACACTTAATAGTTTTATATATCAAAATAAATGCAACTGTGAGAAAAAAGGTATGTAATATTCTTTTTCTTTTATAATACTTTTCCCGCGTTATATTCTAAATATAATTATACTTAATTTTTAAACAAAGACAAAAAAAAAAATCAGCAAATAAAGCTTTTCCTATATTATAAATAAAATAGCTGAAAATGTACTTAACAGTATAAATGTGATCCAATCTTGGATTTATTCAAAGGGTCTCAGCTTCAAGATTGCGTTTTTTGAGAAACTCGTTGCTGCTTGTAAACTTATCCTTGTTTTCAGCAAGTATTGTCGGCAGATTCTTCCAAACCGGCAGTTCTTAGCTGATCTGGCAATAAACTTTTCAACAGATGAGATAAGAAGCTTAGTTGAATACCTAAACACAAACTATTCTATGCAATACCAGATTATACAGCAAACTGCAATCCCGAGCGGATTCAACTTTACAGACTCTAACTTACAAATCAATAACGCATATAATAATTCTTCTAATTTAGCCAAAAAAGATTTTGAAGGGTTTACAGAGAATAACGACTTCCTGAGCATGTTCTTTTACGAGATCGACAGGTCACTTCAAAGCAAATCTATAAGTATGCATGACCTTGCTGATAAAAACCTTATTTATGAGTCTTTTGAAGATGCTACGGAAAACTTGGCAAGTATGACCTTACCGTATAACATTAAACGCATTGTTGTTGATGACACTGAGAGTATTTCTAACTACTATATAAAAGTAATATTATCGCATGCTATATCTAATTTTTACTAAATTGTGGAAATTTCACTTTAAAAAAAAACAGAAAGCTTTATTAATCCAGAAATAATTTTTTAAATTAAAAACCTCATAATCATATAAATATTATATCTAATCGCATTCCACATTTTCTAATAATAATGTATTGACTCTTAATAATTCTTTTTTTTTTTTTAGTGATCTCTATCATTTTTGAAAAAAACCTTTTAATAAATAAAATAATAGTTAATTTTTTTAAAAATAAATTATATAATAAGTATTGAGACACAAACCTTCAAATTCATGTCAAATGCTTTTTTTTAGTAAACCAAAATTAAATGATTATTTTGACAGAAAAAAAAGACTCTAGCTTTCAGTTAAATACTAACTTTAAAATTTTTTAGCGAAAATAAAACTCTCTTTTCTTTTTAACATTAAACATCTAAACTCATAGAATATATTTTTAATTCGTTCCTAAGCTATAATAAACACACAACAAACAACAAAAGAATCGCCTCTCCCCCATTTCTCTGAGCTACATAAAATAAACAAAATCAATTACAAAGTAGATAAATCCAAAATAACAGAACATTATAATAATAACAAGCCTTACTTATAACAACATAAAATGTGCGTGTTGGAACTTTTAGAGCTTGATGGGCGATACTTTGTACAGCAGACAGATTGTAATGATCACGACTGCCTATTTTCAAAGCTACGTAAGATCAAGTTATTCGAGATAAACTGAGTTTCACCAGTATACCCATAGGGTTTTATTTTAGGTTTTGCATCAGATATTCTCAATTCTAAATAAACTATATAGAGAAAATAATAAACCAGGATTATTATAAATCAAAGATTCACCAATATTAGACATTTTATTAGTTATTTAACGTCATTTTTTATAGGATTAGCTTTTAAATAGTATATTTCCGATAGAAAATGATGTGGCAGAATGGGATATCCGAATTAATACCCCCTTTATCTTGATTAAGAATCGGAACTGCATACGAAAACATAAGTAAAGACGGGAACAGCCTAGGAAATATGCTAGCGTGTTTTGTACATTCAGCAGTAGTTTAGAAAACATGGGATTTTGAGGTTCTAAAAGAAGCCGAGCGCTCACTGCATATTTCCTTTTTTTTTCAATGAGCCAAGAATGTGATATAGGCTTTGTTGTGATTTGCTGTGACGTTTAAAGCTATACTCGGTTCCTTTAAATTATTCTGCATTTTTTTCAGTTATCCCATAAATTCCGTAATTACTACAAAAAAAAAAAAAACAAACCTAAATGTGGTACTAAGGAGCCGAAAATTTCTCGTATTTGTAACTTTTTCTCCCCTAACTTTTTCAAAATAATAAAATGAATCTTGAACATGTAGTTTCATCAATTAAGATTTGTTGTATATAATTTTCAATTATGGTTTCAAAAGCAAAATTTGACTTTGGCTGGTATAAATACTTTACTGAAAATGCTTTCATTTCCGTGAATCTCTCTTAAATATACTTTAATATTTTTTAACATAAGTATAAAAAAATATAATCTCTCTCATTAAATATAGAGATTAGATTACATTCATACAGGGCTTACTAGACTGAATTTCCGACTCACAATTTAGCTCCTTAGGAACAAAACTACCATTTTTGGTTTAATTTCTCCGTCTCGCCCAATTTATATATATATAGAAAATAGCTTATTTTTGCTAAAAAAAAAAGTTTTTTCTCTAAATCAATCAAACTACTCTTTTAAAAAGGTATAGCTTAAATTCAGTCAATCAAAGTCAATAGGTAAAAATGCAAACCAAGAACGAGATAATAGCAGGTAGATATGCCGGTTTAAGAATATCAGTAGATATTCACACAATCGACGATTCTTCTAAAGATAAGACACACCTCATAAAAGATCCTAATTCAAAACCGATAACTCTCTTGTTTTCGCATGCAAATGGATTTCATAAGGAAATATATAATCCCATAATTAACGATATTCTATTGAGCAATATCAATTCCGAAATGAAAGGGTATTACATTGAAAAAGTTATATCTTTTGATTTCTGCACTATGGGAGAAAGTGCTGTCCTAAACTCTGAATACTTAAAAAATAATAACTATTCATGTAAACTCAAATATTTTATACTCTGATTCAACTAACAGTTCATTGTTCACCATATTTTAACAAATATTGCACTTTTATTTGTATCTCTTGACAAAATTTACTTTTTTTATATAGGCTCTTGGCTAGACTATTCGCGAGATATGCTAAATTTGATGTCGGAATATGGCTTAAACTCGACAAATTGTATTGGAATAGGTCACTCACTTGGCGCAATATCGATGTAAATAGTCTATATAATCACTTAGTTCTTTTTTTTTTTAAACCTTCCTGAACTTATCTCCTCTTTTGCAAGGCTAAAGCTCCAACATTTATACTATATATTTTCAAAAACATGCATTTAAATTCAATAGGTTGTGCGCTGAAATCATAAACCCAGCAAGTTTCAAGTCAATTATTGCTGTTGAGCCTGTAATTCGAAGTCCTCCTCTAATTAACGAAATAATCGAACCTATTACCAAGTTAACTATAGCTAGAAGAAACAAATTTCAATCTAAAGCTGAATTTAAACAGTTCCTAGTTGGTAAATTCGCATATTCTACTTGGCTCCCTGACTACATTAGTTTGTATGCTGTAATGACTTTTCTTATTTTAATAAAATTTTATATATTTAAATCTCCTACATAACTTTGTATTTTAAAAATACTTATTCTTAACCAGCTTTAATACTGTTAATAGGATCATGGTCTATTCAAATTTTCTGATGGATCTCAAGAGTACTATAAATTTAAATGTGATCCTTTTCACGAAGCTGTAAGCGTCTAACAAAAATACTTAATTTTTCTAATTATTCTCTTATCCAATATTTTTTTTATATTTTTCCAAAAAATGTATTAATGATTACTGTACTCGCTCAAGAAAAAAAATACTTGTAGATTTATATCTATAAAATTATTATCGAGGTTTCTAAATTTCTTTATTTTCTTAAACCGTGTTTTCATTGATTAAAAAAAAAATAGGCTACTTACAACGGAAGTAAAACTGCATGCCACTTACTCCTCGAGCGTAACGAGCTTATCCGATGCCCAGTACTTTTGTTAAGAGGAGAAAAGTCTAATTTTTCGTAATTTCATTTTTTTTTTATTATCAAAATGGATAAATTCCCACTACACTATATATATACATTCTAATTTCTTGCCTTCTCCCTTTAAGCATTCAATCCTTTAAAAAAAACCACACTTAGTATTCTCTTACCTCCCTAAACCTTTATTCTGATAATTAAATAACTTTATTTATTTATACTAATAGGACTTTGTCGGCTCATTCGAATTTTGCTAATTCCTTGGCTGATTGTAAAATGGTTATAATCCCAAATTGCGGCCACTTGGTACACAAAATTTATCTATTTTTGGTTTAATTATTACTCCTGGTTAATTTAATCTTTTCTTATTATCTCTTATATTAAAATGCTAATAGCTGACTATGGAAACTCCCGATAGCGTTAAAATCGAAATTTTAAATCATTTGCGCTCGATATTTGGATAAATCGATGTATCCTAACTTCTGTCATTTAAAAAATATCTTTAATTTTAGTTTATTTAATACGAGTTTAGTCATTTTTTAGTATTTTTTGCGAATACAAATTCAAACATATTTGAAGAATTAAAAAACAAAAAACTACCTGTACTTTAGTATTTTCCTTTTGTGTATACATTTACTTTAGTTATCACAGCGTAAATTTTTTTTTTGTCTACTATACGCTGATTTATCCAAAATAAAAATGAATGTTATCACAGCAAGTAATTAAAATATGGATAAATATTATTTGGTACACATTACTCAAAATCGTTGATAGCAAATTAATCCTTTTAAATAAAAAAGTACATATTGTATTGATATAAAAAATCCAAATGTAAAAAATGCATTAATCAACAAATAATAAACTTGAATTTTATTAAAATCTAGTGTTGACTAAATAAATTAAAAAAGAAGCTTGATTAAGAGAGAAATGTAAAGAATATAACCAAGTAAAAAATTAAAAAGATACTATAATTGGTTATGCTTATCCAAAAAGTTTACAATAAGTTCAGTAGCGATATCAGGTACCTCCATGATGAATAAGTGGCCGCAATCCTCGGCAATTTTAAATTCGATATTTCTGAATTTGCTCACATACTCCAGCGCTTGTTCCATACTATACATCAAATTCGTCTGCCTTGCTCTAACGAATAAAACAGGGCATAATACTTGCTCCAGCCTCGAATTGGTGAAAGACGATGAATCATAACCGCCATTAAACGTTCCTGCTTCGTGTATAGGATCGCACTTCAGCTTGTATATGTGCGATGGAATGGCAGCTGCTTTGTCCGAAGCTGCGGTGTTTTTATTCGGGTTTTCGGTTTTATACAAACCATAAGTCTATAAAAAAAAAAGCATATAATATCAAAATAATTATTAGCAAATTATAGCTACGAAAAATAAGTATCTTTATACTTATAATCAGAAGCAGAGGAAAAAAAAAACAATATACGCAAATTTGGATTTTTTTTTATTCACGCTTTTTTTGGTAAATCATATATTTAGAGTTTGCGTGGATGATAGCACTTACTGAATACAAATCGATAAATTCAGGCGACCACTTTGAAAACAGCGGTTTAGATTCTATATATGCTTTAAATTCTTTGATTGAACTGAATTCGTTTCTCCTCCTTAATGTCGAATTTATAAGTCTGGGTTCTAGTATATTCGAGTTTATTGGTTTGATGTATGGAATTTCAAGCAGCATTATTGACTTGAACAGAGGCGGGTGCAAAAGCTCAGCTGCCAAACTAATTCATTTTAATAACAATTAGTTTAATATAAAACATAGTATACCAATTTTATAACTCATACATGCTTATGGCGCCCATCGAATGACCAATTCCTATAGTATTCGTTGAATTCAGGCCCAACTGATGCATAACCGCAACAACGTCCCTAGAATAATTGAGCATTGAGCCTATGTAATATAAATAATAAGGATACTGTTGTTATTTTATATAAAATAATGAAATGAAACTATAAAAAAGGAAAATAATTGTTGCTTTTTTTTTTTTTTACATTTGTATGAATTATTGGCAAAATAATCCCTGTTTGCGATTGCGGAGTCACCGAATGGGACGTAATCGACGGCTATAGCGCGGTCAAATCTTTGATCGTCAGCAAGAATGTTTGATAGTCTAGTGATGATGGGTATCCATAGCTCCTTGGAAAATCCGTTGGCGTGAGTAAAAAACAAAGTCAATTTCTTCTTTCCATTGGCGAGGTTATGAGGTACAAGAGATTCGAGACCAGTACTGTTTACGAATATGTACTCGTTAGCAATTAGTTTAGTTCCTTGTAAATGACCGTTTAGAATCAATTTCTTAACTTTAAACATTGTTTAGACTTATATCTCTGGATGAATTGAAAGCTTAAAAATGATTTATTAGTAAGTACAAGTATAATATGAGTGGGTTGGAATATGGAAAGAAAGGCGAGACATCATATTTATTAATCTTTTTTTACCAAGTAAACTTTAAAATATTTGAAGTTCTATACATAAAACATGGCTTTGATTTTCACTTTTTTACTCCTAGAGCGTTTTTTTTCCAAAACGTAAATTTACACTGAGTTATAAAAGTCGCTGAATCAAAAAAAAAAATTGTGGCAAACTTACAAAGTGATTCTGATTATTTTTCACTTTTATTATTTACTCGGATCTCATTATGTAAAAAAAATAAAATAAAATCTCTAAAACAAGCCGGTTTTTGTTAAATTTATTATTAATTTTTTTGACTAAGCTAAAAACTTGATACTTAGATCGTCTATGAGTAATGCTTTTAATATTTATTTATTTATACCTTCTAGCTATAGAAACAGGAAAAAGAGAAAATTGATAGACTTTTTTTTTAAAAAGTTAAAATAGAATAATATAGTTGGCTCAATACAATAAATTCATCTAGTTATATTATTTCTGCTTATTTAGGATATTGCTTTATAAAATTTAATTTAAATTCAAAGCAGTTATTCAAAGTTCAATCCCACCCTCCCCCAATTTCAGAATAATTAATCTCTTTCTCGATATTCTTAATTCAAGAAATTTAATAAATAGAATGAGTTTGCGATTTATTGAAATAAGGTGTTTTTTTTAAAAAGAAAAATCGCTAGTATTTACAGCAGTACTAGACTTGCAGTATAAAAAACTAGTGGAAGTATCAAATTGTCGTTTTGGAGAGTGACGGCTTCGACCATACCTAAACAGAGTGATAAAACGCCATCAGTTCAAGTAAATAACTTACTTTAAACTATTTTTATTCTATAATATAAAAGAAAAAGAAGAGGCTGATATTTTAAAAATATGGACATACCTATAATAGCTGAAATCAGAAAACTGTAAAACCCCTAAAAAAAAAGGATAAAGAAGAAATTGTGTAGATCGAGTCAAGATGAGCTATTAAAAAAATGGGAGCTTAGAAGAGAAAAAATATATAACAATCTATTCTTACTCTTTTCAAAAACATTATGCTTAGTGGCGAGTATCTATTTATCAGCAAGTCAAAAATGATTGTGGATATAAACAGGCTGATAAAAAACCCAACTGTTCCTTCAATTGTCTTTTTTGAACCAAACCATCTATTTTTCCCGTACTTGTTCCCAGCAATAGAAGCCTATAATTTCATTAATACCAACAAAAAAAAAAAATTGCAAGTCAATAAAGAATTTTTCCAGATGAAAGAAAAAAAAAAGATAAATCTAAATCTAAATGAAGATTTATTACTATTGCATCGCTTATGCCTATTGTCAAAAGCCCAGAAAGGGACGAAATCGTAAAAGAGCTAATATAAACCAAAAATAAAATTTTATAAGAAAATGTAAAAATAAAAAAAGTCAGTAAAAATATTAAAGATAAAAATTGGGAAAATATTCATACCTTTGTAACCAAATAGGGAACGAGCATCCGAATACTAGATAAAAGTGGGAAGTGACTGAAACTCCGCAATCTTTTTCGTCGAGGAAGTACGAATAGAACCGTTGAACGAACTTGCCAACGATTCCGATTTGCAGGAGCCTAATAATTTCAAACAGAAACAAGATCAAGAAGCTAGCGCCGAGAGCGAGGCACGTGAAGTTGTAGTAGTAGAACATCGACGGGATGACTAGCATAAGGATCAAGAGGTGAAAGTACTTTCTCTTTAGGTGCAGCAGGAGCCCAGACTTGCTTTTAAACACTTGGGTTGAAACAAAGTTATACACGGCCACCGAAATTGCAAATAAAGATATCCAGTATCCAACTAGTGCCATGCTCTTGAAATTCAGAAATAAGTATGAAGCAACCCTAATGGAATTAATGTACCGATTTATGACAATTTTTTAATTTTTGCTTATAAAAAAAAAAGGTGATCCACCAGTAAATATAGGCTGAATTTCAATCCCTCTTCTTCTTTCTTGGATCAATATACAATAGATATTAGGGAAAATATCAAAAAAGAAAATTAAAGAAATATACCAGCTTAATGGCAAAATTTTGGTTTTCAAGTAGAATGTAATCGAGACTAAAACTGTAGTGGATATAAAAGAAACCATGAAAGCTTTTTTATTATTTGCGACAGACTTTTCCAGTGATCGAAGAATTAAAAAAGTAGTTGTGGACATTATCGAGCAACCAATAAAAACACATTCGATAAAAGAATTAACTAAACTCTTTTCCAAAATCGGGTCCTATTTATAAAAAAAATGAATGTACAAATTAAGGGGAAAAAAAAGGTTTGATGAATGTAAATGGTTAAGGAATAATAAATATATATCTGAAAGTATAAATTATGAAAACATGCTATGTGCAAAAAAAAAAAAATAAAGAAAAACGGAATATGAATGTATAGTTCTTACTTCTGAACCTGTAGCGAAAATAAGATGGAAAATGCAGAAAATTATGGCTTGGGTAATTATTGCAGATTCAGCAAAAGTAAAGCTGTTTTTGACCTTTGATGCTAACAAAACAGTTAAGGTGATCAGACTTCCCAAAACAAAAACAAATTCAAAGAATGAAATTCCTAATCAAGAAAAAACAAAAAAAAAATCCAGCATTATAATTCAATAAAAAAAAAAAAGTATAATGCAGGTGGGAAAAAATATTGAAGGGTATGGAAGATTTAATATTAGTTCGAATATTAAATTAACTAGTGAAATGATTGAAGGGCTGATTGCTAGAACGCATATGATATACAGTATATAGGTGGTGAGGAAAAAAGAGGGAACGGGTTTATAAATAAAATAAAAGTAACCTGAACTGCGGCAAAAAAGTATCCAAAACCCAGCTAGCGATACGATTTGTGTGTGCAATGTGCCAATATAGCGCAAAGGTGTTTTAAATGATGAGAATTGAGGCGCGGCCATCAAAAATATTGAGATACTAAAAGCAAAAGAAGCCAAGAATGGCCCTAATATGTTTTTTTTTTAAAGGGGTTGTATGAGTTCGAAATAAAAATATATAAAAAAAGGTAAAAAGTTACATGTGTCTAGTTTGGACAAACTTTGAGAGTTGCTGTTTTTATAAATTGATGCAAGAGTCACCATGGGTCCCATAAAAATCGAGTATATGAGTCCGTCGTCGGCAAAGAACCTAGTAAGATGAGTAGCGCAAATGTATTGTGAATAAGAGACAAAGTTGCAATAGAGGGAGGGGGGATGGGGGCATTTCAGAAAAGGAAAAAGAAAGATTAAAGATTTAAAATGTTATGTACCTTAAATCAGTATATTTGATTCCATAATATGTATCGACCAAAAATGGCGAAAACAAGAGCTCATTAGATGCAGAAGTAGAGTCTGGCGTCTTACTCGAATCGATATGATGCGTTTTCACGATTTGTTTATTGCTGCTAAAACTTAACATATTAGCCATTAGCGACGCATAAACGGCTGTTCCAAATACGCCAAAACCTTCAATGTATTGATGAATTAGTATTATAATTTAAAGAATTTACTGTTACGATAAATAAATAAATAAAAGGAAGAAAGAAAGAAGTGCTAGGTACAAACAGAGATTGGAACTTACTGAACAGCGCAAACGTGATGAAATTACTAGTATCTGAATCTTTAAATTTGTTTGGTTTTTGCGCAATAATATGCGGTATTAATCA
Organism: Smittium culicis; assembly: GCA_001970855.1. NCBI lineage: Eukaryota > Fungi > Kickxellomycota > Harpellomycetes > Harpellales > Legeriomycetaceae > Smittium > Smittium culicis. The sequence continues at coordinate 8,949 of LSSN01005723.1, read as the reverse complement.
AAGAGGGTCAAAAAATATGTGGATAAATCTAAATTGATTATCTAAAATTATAAATTCACAAAAAGAAGAAAACGGAATACCTAGATTTTCTCGATTTTGCACGTGAATTCCTAGCAGCACCACTACCGCTGATACGTACACGAGCGTATACTCGAAAAGCAGCGATTTCGCTTTACCTTGATTTCCATGCACTTGGTTGAGTTGCGACAAAGCTGCAGCCGATGTCATTGCGCCCATTTTTCTATTCTTTTTCTTTTTTTTTTTTTTTTGAAAAATATTAATTGATCCTCTTGAATACCTTAAAATAAAAAAAATTGGCGTAAGGAATGAATTTTATTTTTTTTTTTAAATGCAAATGGGAAGCAAGGTGGAAAATTATATAGATATCGCTAAAGTAGTATAAGTGTGTGTGTGTGTGTGTGTGATTGACTTACTGTAGTTTGTAATGAAAATCAGTACAAGGTAAATGAAAGAATAAGCTGTGTTTTTCCGAAAGAAATCGAGTCAGAGTTGAGCTTGGCCAGGAAGTAAAGGAAAGAATGCGGATATTTTTTTACTTTATATTATAAGCTGTGAACTGTTGAAAAAGGTAAAAAGTATAGTTTTTTTTTTTGAATAATCGAGGAGGGAAAATAAATTAGGACGTAATAAGTGAATAAAGATAAAAACGTGATTTATCTTTTACTAAAATATAAAAAAAAAAGTCTGAAAATGATTTTGGATTTGGATTTGATTTGCAGGATAAAAAAAAGGGGATTAATGTATTGTGATTGGTGAACTCGCTAACTAACCGCAAAACCAGATTCCGTCCATTCATTCTCTCAGTTTTTCCATTTATATTTTCTTGGTTTTTGGAGTTTTTAAGTATTATCTAAAACAAACCCCATTTTCTTTACATAAAGTTAGTAAAGTGCGTTTTGTATAATACTAAATATAAAATAATAAAAATAAATTGTGAATTTTGAATTTTGAATATTTATTGAAGTTAAAGTAAAAGCTAAAAATTGTTAATGTTAATTTTTTTTTATCTCTGGTGGATGCAGTAAGGCTATTTTATAATGAAAAGAAAGGGCAAAAAAATTGTTTACTCTATGGAGCTGTAAAATTATATATATATAGTTAAAAAAAGTTTGGGGAGAGGACTTTGTTTTTGAAGGGTGATAAAAGTTCAAACTTTTTTTTTTTTTTTAAACTGGTAACAAAATAGAGGGTAAAAAAATGACAATTGAGTGACATTATTTGTCCATAGTCATCTTGGTAGCTATTCTTTGCAAGTTGAGCTGTTTTTCGTCGTTCAAGTAGGCTGGCTTGAAAATAAACGATTTTCCGTATTTGTATGCAGCATCGGCGGCCAAGTATATGACGATAGAGATGGCAACGATGGACCATTCCCAAGTGATAGGCGAGTGCTTGAAGACGTTCGTATTCAAGCCGGGCACGTAGAGGGCAATGAAAGTGACGGCGATACCTGCCCAGAAACTGTAGAAGAGGTACTTGTTTTCGTAGACGTTCTTGAGTTTGTTTGGAGAGAGGGTCTGCCTGCGCGGATCTCTGCACGAGTACGAGAAGAACATGAGGAGGATGGTTAGGACGGCGAAATTGGTTCCACGAGCTTTGAAAACGTACTCGCATGATGGATTGAAAGTGCTGTTGCAGTTTTCACCGCGGTCGTTGTTACCAAACACGGAGAGGACGAGGTAGAAACTTAGGATCGAGAGGAGGCCGATGAATATGCCGTGGAACAGGATATCGACAATGACTTCGTTGACAAACAGGCCCTTTTTAGGGTCTCTTGGCGGATTGTCCATATTATCTTCAGGCGCCTTCTCTGTCCCAAGCGACATTGCTGGCGGTGTTCCAGTAATCAAGTTGTTAGTGAGAATGGCGACAGGCGAGAGCGGGAAAACGGAGCGGCCGCTTGCGTCTGGGAATGCTAGCCCAACAACGAGACAAACAAGTTCAGCGACGTTAGCGCCGGTAAGGCATCTGATGAACTTGCTAATGTTTGTGAAGAGACGTCTGCCTTCAGCAACAGCGCGAACGATTGTTGAGAAGTTATCGTCGGTGAGAATGATTGATGACGCTTGTTTGGCTACATCGGACCCCGTCATGCCCATAGCTATACCTACATCGGAAATTTTAAGGGATGGCGAATCGTTGACACCATCTCCAGTCATAGCAACAACGCCATTGCGTCTATGCAAAGCTTCAATGAGCTTGACTTTTGTGTCAGGGGTACATCTGGCGATAACTGATGGGAGTTCTTTCATGCTATCGATTTCTTCGTCAGTAAGTACATCGAACTGGGTAGCTGTCATAACCAAGCTGCTAATTGTCACAGAGTCTTCTCCGTTATCACAATTGAGCAGGATATCGTCACTGGGGATGATGCCTACTTGTTTAGCGATAGAAGTTGCGGTTGCAGGATGATCACCAGTCAACATGTGAACCATGATACCAGCTCTAAAGCATTTTTCAACGCTAATTCTAGATTCTGGTCTTGGGGGGTCATAAATACCTACCAAGCCAATATAGATCATGTTTTTTTCAGCTACAGCTCTATCCCATTTATCAGACGAACCTTCATATTCTCCAGGCGCAATATCGCGGTAAGCCAAGGAGATAACGCGGAGACCATCAGAAGCTAAGCTTTCGATTTGGGGTTCAACGAGCTTGAACAAGTCGATTGGGTCGATTTCGGTAACTGTTCCATTAATAAGGACTCTGTTGCAGCACTCAACGACTTTTTCGGTTGCGCCTTTTAAGAAGGCAACTAGGTTGCTATCGACATCTTTACATATAACAGTCATGCGTTTGATTGACGAGTCGAAAGAGAATTCGCATTGAGTTTTCCATTTTGATTTGCTGTTTTCGTAGAACTGTTTTCCGAAGCCGACCTTATTTGAGAAGACTTGGAGGGCGATTTCGGTTGGGTCACCAAGACCAAACCATTCTCCAGTTTCGGCATCCATTTTGATTTCAGCCATGTTGCATAAAGCAGAAATTTTTGCGATATGGTTGAACGATTCGGTAAAATCGTCGCTTGAAAGGATGGCGGATTTAGTGCTTGATGTGTCACTGTTGGCACCAACTGATTTCCTGACGTCACCAAAAGGTTTGAATCCGAGACCGGTGATGTTGTAATCACCTTCACCAGGGATCCAAGCACGGACGAGGACCATTTTAGCCTGGGTCAAAGTACCAGTTTTATCTGAGCAAATGTCGGTAACGGAGCCAAGAGTTTCCAAAGCGTTAAGTTGTCTGACGAGGGCTTTTTGTTTGCTCATCTGCCTAACGCCCATGGCCATAGTTAGAGTCAAAACGGCAAGTAGGCCTTCAGGGATTACGGCGATGGCTAGGGATACGGAGTAGATGAGGACTTCGCCGTTAATTTTGAATTTATTAGCGGCAAAAACGACGAGGACGAGGAAAATGGCAATGCCTAAACATATCCAAGACATATTGTCGAGAGATTTGTTAAGCTTAGTTTTTTCGCTGGTATCAGACTCCATTAATTTTTTAGCGATTTTTCCGACTTCAGTTTTCATTCCGGTGTAAGTAACGATAGCTTTAGCTCTTCCTTTGGAAACGATGGTACTTGCATAGCCGATATTTAATCTATCGCCTAATGGCCGATCGGGGTCGGGGATAGTTTCTATTTCCTTCAAAACGGGCAAGGCTTCGCCGGTTAGCAAAGCTTCGTCGGTTTCAAAGTTTAATACATCAAATAGCCTGCAATCAGCGCCAACAACATCACCGCTTTTGAAGTAAATGATATCTCCAGGAACAAGGGATAAGGTAGGGACCATGACTAAGTGGCCATCTCTTAGGGCGTTAGTTGTTGGCGAGGTCATTTTTCTTAGGGAGTCGACAGTTTTTTCAGCTTTATATTCTTGGAAGAAACCTACGGTTGCATTCAAGAAGATGATGGCTAAGACGACGCCCGCTTCGGCGAAATCTTTAACTGCGAAACTGAGAATGGCGGCGCCGAATAGGATAAATACCATGATATTTGTAAATTGGCGGATAATAATTTTTATGGGACTCACGCCGCCTTCACCGGTGAGCTCATTATTACCATAGATAAGTAGCCTTTTATCTACTTCTTCTTGGGAGAGACCATTGCTGGTGTTTGTCTCGAGTAAGTTGACAGTTTCGTCAACACTGAGAATATGGAATAGCTGGTGGTCAGTGCTAATAGAATCTAATTTCTCTGTCATTACAAGAAAAACTTTTTTTTTTTTTTAAAAAAAGGATATGTAGGTAAAATGTATTTCAAGTGTGTTATTAAAGATATTTATGATCTTGAGTCAGTGACTTTGAAATTGAGGGGGGGGGAAGGGTTATATGAGATAGACAACTTTTTTTTAAAGAGTAGTCTATAAGCTGGAGGCTAGGCGGGAGTAAAATTGAAAAACTGAACTTTAGAAGCTAGGGCAGAGTATTGATTAATGTACGTGATTAAGGAGATATCCGGTGCTATGAGAGTTCTATCTGAAGTTAAATTTGTTGTTTAAAAAGTAGGTGTAGTTTATTATTTTCATAGACACAGGGAGGAGGTGTGGTGAAAATTAAAGTTACTTTTAGGATATATTTAAAAGCTGGGTGATGGTATGGATAATATATAAAGTTATAATATAAGAATTGATTTTTGTATGTTTGTTTGATTTTGGGTATAAGAACGAATTTTTATGTTAAAAGAAAAACAGGAAATCTTTATACGAAAATATCAGGTTGTAAATTTATTTGCAAAGTTTGAGGAGAAAGAGAACCGTGAGTGAGCTTGAAGCAAGAACAAACAAACTGGCAGTTGTATACGATGGATGAGAGGTAAGCAAGGCTTTAAAATAGACGAGCAAAAAAAAACTTTTTTAATCGAAAAAAAGTATGTTAAATTAAACTTTACTTTACAATATCAATTGTGCAGATTGTGGCTTATTTATATTTTATTTTCAGGAGCTATAAGGAGCTTACTCGTATATACTTTATTTGCCAAAAGAGCTTGAAAATATGTCAAGTTTTCATAGTATTCAATAAAGTGTAAACTTTATATAAATAATTAGTTATATTGAAAAGTTATATTTTTACCTTATGATTTAGCCAACCGCAGCGCAAGTTAAATTGGTTTGGATTAGGTAAATGTCCAAATACAGCAGCTCATTTTTTATTTCTACGCTGATATAAGCAGCTAATTGCGCAGATTTAGTATGAGTAGACTCAGAGGATGCGACCAATGGCTGATGAGTCCGTACAGGTTGCAGACACAATCGTCGATAGAGCGATGGCCAATCAGCGCTGCTTCCTACTGTTAATTGGTATATGACCATTCGGGCATATAAGCAAACAAAGAGACAGCAGACTGTTAATATGTACATTTAATTCTTTCTTTGCAAATTCTAATTGAGCTCAATAGCACCTAATCCATAGGACTTGGTTCAGCTTTGTGTTCTTTTTTCACTCAACTTTATCGATCATATGGGGGTCCAATATTCAGCCGATAATGATATTTTGGTGAGGTTTTTTAATTCTTGGACCAGCTATCAGCAGTCTGCCTTAGAAGCTGCAGCTTTGGAGAGGATGTTGAGGCTACTAGACACTCAGATCTTCAGTCGTCAGTCAGCTATGCTGCAATACTCAGTTAGCAGCGGTTGATAAATTGTCCAGTTGTTAATATACTTTTATTTTGGAACAATAAAGCTCACTTTCCCAAACATTGCGCCCGCCAATAATCTCCTCCCTTTAATCCACCCGAGTTTCGTAATCCTCACAAAACACATATAAAAAACGGGATGCTGTTTTCTTCTTTTGGCAATATTAAGCTAAAATAGACATATCGCTGCTACTGAGCTTATAAATATATTGTTTTTTTTGACTGTACGTTATTTATGCTTTAATTTAGCCTTTTTTAGAACCTCCTCTATTAGAAAAAATTTAAAAAGGACAGATTTATAGTTGTTGGGCATATAACATCAAAGAACTATTAACAAGTAAGAAAAATCATTAAACGCCAGTAAATAGCTGTAGAGGTAAAATTGAATCCGCCCCCCAACTCACAACTACGCGCTTGAAATGATAATAAGTCCTATACGCTATCTTACACATTAAAGTCGCAATAGCCAAGGAACAGCGCAAACCGTCAAAGCTGCCGTTGTATAGGCCAAATAGAACTCCACCATTCCCTCCGGTAAAAGTATATACAGAATTTGATTATTCCGTCATTTGACTGAATTTACTGCAATCTTCATTCTTTTTCTATTTTTAGGATCTATTTGAAGCTGTATTCAACATATGCTCATTAGCCTACCTATTAGAGTAGCCAGGTAGCGTGAATGGTATATAGGTTCCGATCGATATCCAAGAAGCTGCCGAGAACAGCCACACCCGATAACACACACATCCTGTTATTATACCACAAACCTAGTACTTTTTTCGAAAAAGATTAAAAGCCATAGAAATATATCTAAAACCCACAATCTGATATGTCCAGTTGCTTATAAATGAGTAATTGATATTAGCAAGCAATAGATGGGTTACAATAATGCACTTGCCACTATTATATTTTTTTTATAAAAACTGCGGCTTCTCCCTAAAATGGTCCAAGTAACGATGCCAATTATAAAAACGCTCGAAGAAATTATCTAATGCCTACTCTCTGAATTCCTCTTCAGGAAGTATCGGGTCAAAATAGTCCACTAGTTGTCTCCCATCGATATCTGATAGAAGCTCGTAGAACGCTTTAGAAACATTCGATGATCACATGTGCAAAACTTCTAGAACAAAAAATTGGCGAGTTTATATACCAAAAATAGATAGTTTTAAACATTCTGAAATGAGAGTTTCTTGATGATACCGAGATATGGGCCTTGGTCACAAACAAATTCCCTTTTTTTACCTGCATTTTTTTTTTTTTAACTTGGCGATATTTACACGCTTTGATCCCTACATTCAATCAACAATTATCCGAAATCTAAGCTTTCCGAAATTTTTCTACATATCGCCCTCGCCCGCCTCTTGCTCGTCTAATAAAAAAAAATAAAAACCGCCTGCATATCTTATCTTATCTTGCCATCACAACATTTGTTTTTTTTTTAAATAAAAAGAGGATATTTATGCTCCTCCGACACAAAACGCCTGCATTTTAAGTGACACGTCTAATACTTTTTATTACTCAACAACAGCCCTGTATCCCCCTCATACACCTTTTTTTTTATTTTTGTAAATTTATCAGGATATAATTTATAATTAATAAATTATTCATTTGATTCTTATCTATACCCATAAATAAAAAATTATGGTCACGTTTTCGTTTTTTTTATTTATTTATTTAGGTATCTATGCTGACTTTTATAAATCTCTGCCAAATTAAATGCATTACTTTTCAAGAAATCTCATATCCCAAATTTAAAATGAATAAATATACTCCAATAATATCCGAAGATGGCATGTTTTTTTTCTTTCTTCCTTGCTGAGTAATTTCATTCCTCCCCAACTAATTTTTCTAACCCCTTTAATTGGAATAGTAATAAAAAAACTAACTCCACTACACATAAAAATTATCTGCATTATTCTGCCATGAACCCTACCGCATATAGTTGAATAACTACGTTCATCTGATCTTTAAAATCAGCTTTTTTAAAATAAAAAATAATTATCAAACATCCGTATAGTTGATTTAAAAAAAAAATTAATAATAATATAGTAAGAAAATTCGTTACCTGTGCCTAAATAATTACCATTTTATTTCAAGCTCATTTCAAAAAAAAAAAAAAAAAAACTCGCACTTTTTTCATCGCTCATAAACTTTTACTTATTAGAGAAAATTTTACTAGTTAGCTATCTTTGAATTAATTATATATAATTATTTGATTTTAATATTGCTAAGAATTAAATAAAATGTATGAGAAAAAATTTGGGTATATTTAGAACATTCAAAACAAAAAACAAAAAAAATATTAATGAGATATAAAGAAATGCTATTTTCTTGGAGCGTGCCCCGTTTCGATCTGTATATTTTCGATTTAATTTTTGTGCCACACTATCGGCCACATTTTATTCTGTCACATTCATGCAGTTACAAATCAGTATTTGCAATCGATATTTTTGAATCAAGAATTTTTTGAGAATAGTAAAGGGCATATGTAAAATAATTCTTTTACTATTTAAACGTATACTAATTTATATATAAAAAAAAAAGCGACAGGTATTATCGATCTTTTTGTTCAATTTACTTTTAAGGAATTTATAATATTGAGATATTTAATCGATTAGTTACCATCTCTCCTGTATTTTATTTATATTATACTCAAAAGCAAGCGACCCGCAAACGTATTAAAATTATTTTTTCTTCCAACTAGAACTCTTGATAATAGTTTTTTTTTTTTTTTTTTACCGAATTACAGTGTAAAATCAAATGATAATAATTTTTCATAAAATAATTTTTACAGGTTATATAAATAGAAATTAGATAATAATATTTTATTTAAATTTTAGTTCATATCATCTTTATTAATAGGTAGCAAAAGAATTACATTTCATAAAGAATAGTAGCGTATTTTTTAACTAAAGCAATAATAAACTTATAATATTTATGGCTTCAAATAGAGTAGAATAATATAAATTTATAAGCACGCTCACAAAATATATAGTACCTATCTTTATCGATCTTTTATTTTTATATAATCTATCGACACAATCTCCTTTTTTTTTGTGTGTGTTTTAAATATCCAAAATAAAATAGTAGAGATATAATAATAAAACTTTCCAAAATATAAAACCTGAAAAATATATATAATCCTCATTATACTCGCTCTTCTTTAGGTTTTTTTTTGAAGATCTCATAATCTTGAGAATCAGTTATTATTTTAATAAATACATCCAGAAATCCTGATAAGTCAGCTAGTAATAAGTTATTGAAATAAGGAATTTATATTTTCCACTGGCTTTTTGTCT
>LSSN01005719.1:0-13866 GCA_001970855.1 Smittium culicis | reverse complement strand
ATTGAGCGCAGTTGGCTATATTTGGTGGTCCAAAAATAGTCTACCGCCTGGGAAGGGGATAAGAGGCGGGTTTGGCGAGTTGAAGTAATTTTAATTTTAAGTCTATAGATTTTATTGCTAAAACAAAATATATCAATTTTAAATGATTCTATAAAACCTTCAAATAATTAAATATAGGCAAAAAAAGTTTTGGCTTTATGGAACAAAAAAATTTTTAATTTGGAGTAAATTCATTTCTCAACAAAACCGGCTAACAAACATTAATAACATTCACATTGATTCAAGATAGATAATTATTACAATTATCAGATTTGAGTTTAATTAATCTCGATCTATAAATATTTAATTAGAAGCTACGATTGGATTTTAGATAAAGCGAAAAAAAATGAACTTGTGAATAGTAGGAAAAAATCAAAAAAACTACACATTAGCGGATGGTGAAGCACTTAAAAATAGAGAAGGCTGATGTATAATTATAATAACATGATATTAAAGCTTTTTCTTTGGATAAATAAAAAGCAATTGTAAAAAAATATAATACAGAATACACAAAGCTGTAGGTATCCAATTTAGGAATCGTATCCGCCAACATTCTCCTCCCCTTCTTCACCATCTTCAGCATTCTGATCATCGTTGTCTTCATCATCACCGTCTTCATCGTCATCTTGACCAGCATCATCTTCGTCCTCATCGTCATCATCAAAATAATCATCATCTGAAGAGTTCTTTGAGAAATTAAGAGTTTCATGAGCAGAATTAATATTTTTTTTATCCAATTTTTTAGAGTCGGTAGAAGTATGAAGTTCTTTTTTAATGTCATCGCCGTCAATTTCTTCAAATGTATCGATTTCATTTTCGTTTGCAGAGCCACCTTCAATTGGCTCATCGTTATACCCATCAGCGTTGGTAATATTAATATTATCGTCATCTTCAGCGCCATCAGCATCACCGTATTCATCGTCATCATCATCTTCATCGGTATACTCTTCCCCTTCTTCCCTATCTCCAAATTCAGCTATTTTTGACTTATTTTTTTTTAGATTTTTATACAAAGATGTATTTACTGTATCTTGAGTCTGGTTGTCGTCATCACTTCCAGATACATCGTCCTGACTTTCATCGCCGTTATCACCTGACTGTTCATCAGAACTTTTATCATCAGATGATTCATGCGAGTCAATATCTTCTAGCTTTTGCGAAGTAAAATTTGAGCTTTTGTTTTCATTCTTGAGCTCTTTAAGATTGGAAGCATTTTGTTTATAAACTTTGGAAATACCTCCAGATTTTCTGATTATTTCTAAATCTTTGTTGTTACTGTTTTTTATACTTGAAAAATAGCTACGAATGTCGTTTTTGCTAAGGGCGTTAAAAGAGCTACCTTTCTTGTTAGTTGACTGTTTAGAGATTTTGGATAGAGAGTTTGAGTCCGAATCGGAGATTTCATTCTTTTTATTTTGAAGCAAGTTGCTCCATTTATCTTTATTAAGGTTTTTACTGCTAGTTTTAATTTTAATACTAAATGGTTTAGAATTCGCGTTTTTTGGAGTATCATTATTGGTCAAGGCTTTATACTCAAATGAATTTAACTCTGTATTATCACCGCTTTCTTTTTTGACAGCAGTCGAACTAAGCTTGATTTTTAAGCTGCCCTTTGGCAGTTTGTTCGCTAAAGCAACGTTTTGTTTACTATTTTTCGAGGGGCTATTGGATAGTGTGGAATTTCGTTGAATTAATTTATTAATTAATAGGTCATCATTTTGGTCGATCTGCTTATTCGCGCGAGACATCGCAGCCAATTCTAAAGGTAGAGAATCTGAATCTGAATCTGAGCTTGAAGATTGTGATAAGCCAGACTCAGTTTTTAATTTAAATGATAACGGTTCAGAATCGTTTGTATTAGTTGTCAATTGGCCAGACTTGTTAGCGATATCAATAGTGCGCTTTCTCCCTCTTCGTTCAACCTTTTTAGCAGGATTATTAGGGTTTAAAGCAGAGTTAATGAAACCGCTGGCACCAGAGAGAGAGGTAGGGATGGAAAGTAGTCCTGGTACAGATCCGGGAGCATTTATAGCATCACCATCCAAGCTAGGTGGGTCATTGAAGTCTAATGTTTGTTTTACATAAAAAGCCATGTATGCTAATCCTTTTGAAGCTTCACCTCGATAACAACGAGCCTCTTCTTCTAGACATAACACATCTGAAATATCTGCAAAAGTAATTGTAGAATCATCGAATTTAAACCACTGATTTCGATGTTGGCTGTATAAAGTATAATGCCCAGTATCTAAAGCTCCAGAATGATTAATGACAGCAAACAGTTGATATTGACAAGCTGGATTAACTCGGGCGGTTTCAGGCCTTCTTCTAGAGTTATTAAATGAGCTTGAGTTAATACCAGAGTTACTTGCATTGTTTTCTTTGTTTAATGAGGTAGAGCTAAGAGGAAGGTCTTCGCTAAAACTTCCGGATGGCCCATTTTGTGCAAATGAGGCATAGGTTGACAAAGGTGTACCTGCACTAAAAGTACTTTGTGAATTAAAGCTATTATCGCTCAATGAATTGTTGACAATAGTGTTAGTAGTGTAAGGAGTCATGTCTAGATTTAAGGGTAGCCGCACATATGTGTTAAGTTTACTTGTAGAGCTTATTCCGCGATTAAAGCGCTTGAGTTGAAAAGACAACACGGGCGGCAGCTGTTTAATTGAGAATTGCTTTGTCGCAAAAGCATTAGAGGATTCGCAATTGCTGCACGAGTACATTCCATTACCTAAAATCTCTGGGTTAGTAAATTGCTCGAGGCATTTTTGTAGAGTTTGAACATGTGCGTTACTATTAAAGTTCAGGTTATTAAAAGGCGGTTTGCTATAATTGCCATTATTTTTAGTTAAAGAGTCATCTTCGACTTCTCCAGGTATGGAACTTGAGCTTCCATTAGTATCGGACAAATCTGTAAAGTCGCCTTTAAGTGCTTTAGCTTTGTATTTTTTGCGAAGTTCAAAATCAGCAGTCGAAGTTTTCTTTAGAAAAGCGGCTTGATTTTCAAGCTGCTCATTAATTTCGAATGGGTTAAGCGACGATTCGTCTTTCGCGTTTACTTGGCTATTTATAGAAGCGGAAGATAGATCTTCAGCTTTATCAACAACTGTTGATGAAGACGACGGGAGTTTAGATTGTGATTTAATGTGTACTGGCTCTATATCTAGTGATAAGTCTAAAACTGGATCATATGCAACCGATACGTTTCCACAGTCGTTACAAACTACGGTACTTTGTAAAATTCCTCCAAACGTTTGATGAACCACGCAACTACAGGTATCATTGTGATTTAAGCTCGATGATTTCTTAGCTAAAGAGTTGAGAATACTATTACTATTGTCGTTAGAGTCTTCTAAAGACTTAATCTGCTCAGGGTCAATAACATTTTCTTCTAAACAATTGTGAAGTAAATCTAGAATTGCTATAAAGCATTCATGAGCATCCTGTTGTCCGTAGCCTGCCAAATCGGGCCTTAGAACCCATAAAGAATGCAGAAGTCGAGAAGCGCCAATAGGAGAGGTTTCACCAGAAAAAAAATTTAATAAAAGGCTATATAGTTCACAACCAATGCATGATTTAGCGATATTGGGATCATTTACGTTGTCAACGCTTGAGGCCCTTGAAGAAGTCTTTTGTGAGCTATCAGGGTTTAATAAGTCTTTTTGAGATTTTAGCGACAAGTCCGAGACTGAATTAGACTTGGAATCTTGGTTAGTGGCGCCTTTAATTTTGGGAGCGATAATTTTTGATGTCGAGGCAGGTAAATTTCTTCTTCCTACAACGCATCTTGTGGGGCTATGACCACCGCTGAGCATCCAGCCCCGTATCATAGGATTTTGGAACAAGACTTGTACTACTACGTTAAGAAAACAAGAGTTTCCTAAGTTTCTGAGTCCTCTTAAACCTCCACATGGCCTAACTGTTCCATGTTCCTTTGCAAATCTGGCTTCTTGTGGAGTGATATCTATAGAAACTCCAATAATACGCGGCCTTTTAGCTTCAGGTTCCGCAGCATCGCATAAAGCAGCATACCAGCGTACAGTCATTCCGCGTAACCAAGATAACATTGAAGGATCGTAAATGTAGTCTTTACATCGATGACAATAGATTTGTAGTCGGTAAAAATCAACAGCGAAAGAATGATTACATTTGTCTAAATGATCAATTATATGAGGTCTAGAAAGGTTCTCAGTAGCTAAATTGGACAAGGGGCTTGAATAGTGATTGCTCGAAGGTCTGCTTGAGCAGTATCTTTTTGATTTTGATTTCCAGCAACCATAGTAATCGCATTCCAAGCAAGCATGAATTCTATCTAATGGAGTTTGGCAGTCATCACATAAAGGTGTAGGCATCTAAATAATTGAAAATTTTATAAAACAATCAAGGTATTGATCATATTTTTAAGTATATTTTTAAAAAATAAAGAAAGTTTGCTGAAAAAAGTGAAGTAGAAAGTGGGAATGTTAAAAAAAGAATGAGCAGAGAAAAATTGATATAAAAATGATAATAAATACCTCTTCGACTAATCTTTTCCTACTCCTATCACCTTCCAAATTCGCAGAATTGTTTAAAAGACTGTTATTGTTTGTAGAATCAAGAATATTCTGATCAATAGAGTAATCTGTTAAATTTCCTTGATTACTACCATTGGGTAATGAAGATGAGCCTTGCGAGAAGCTAGAAGAACTGACAGTACCACGTCGGCCCAGAAGAAGAGTTTGCCTTTTAGAGCATATTATAGAGTAAGGGGCTAATACTTTTAGCTTGTCAACTAAGCCTTTAATGTGACTTTGAATATGAGGACAACCAGCAGATAAATGAGTTGAATTGGAGCTGATTTTGCTGTTCGTTGCTCGAATATTACCATTTTGGTTTTCAGAACGTTTTGATAGACTTTTAGTGCTCATATTAAGTATTCTTTTGATTTAATAATAAATATATCTAAAATACGAAAAGAATCGCATAATAGAATTTATTAGACAAGGATGAGATATTTTTCAACTATCAGAAAGAAGTGAGGTTTGGTGTAGAGGAGAGCTGCACTGATTAAAATAATATTATTATGACTACCAGAGCGTAAAACAATAAATAAAACACGATGATGAGAGAAATTATGCTTAGGGGAAAGTAATTTGATCAAAAATACATTTTTAAATAAATAACTCGTAATTTTGAGTATAAAAATATATCCATTTCTGCTCCAGTAAATTTCGCGTATCAGAAATTTATTGCCCAATTATACTATACAACACAATTAATTCATTTTTTGGCCAATGAGTTAAATGAATTGCGATAATAGCTAATAATAATTCGTTTAATAATAGTTTAAATAACGGCTATAGGCTATAAAATAAACACTGAGTATACAAGTCAAATAAAACAGTCTGTTGCTGAATAAGATGCTATTGGCTAACAAGTTAATATATACTCATCGCGCTTTTATAATAAAAACAGGTAAATACATGAAAACTTCATTTGCGTGTAAAATTATGTTCGAAGGACTGCAATTTATCAATAGCACATACGAGAGAAAGCACTTATAACTTATGATGCATAATTAAATTTTTAGTTTCAATATCATAATCAGTCTATTTTACATAATCAAAATAACTATACTCCTGGTAAACTTTAAACTTTATTAATATTGCTTATAAATATGATTCCGCTTGAAAGTAACAAATTATGACATTTTAAAACATGCTAACTCAACTCTATAGTTATTTCAATTATTAATTATTTAAGCATTCATTCTCTATACCTATCTATATATAGGTCATAAATAATTATATATAAATATGCTACTTTTATAAATCCCACCTTAAAGAAACTATTTTTTCAATATAAACTTGTCTAAATCATCATCCGCTTTTAATCAATTAGGTGCAATATACAATTTTTTGAATTACCTAAAAAAAGATATTATTCATCAGTTTTTTTAATTATCTATTAAATAACTTCAGCGACTCTTAATGAAATAAAATACTAAGTATAAAGAATTACTGTGTATAAAATTTTAGATTCAATTTTTACCCAATAATAAAAAAAGTTTTTCTCTAAAAAATTACGGATTTAAAATAAATTGAATAAATCGAAGAAAAAAAAAGAAATGGCTTATAAATATCAACCATTAAAAATAAAATTCTTAATATATTTTTTTCAATAATTCTTAGCTACAAAAATGTGCTTTCTTAGTTTATAATTTCCCATATCATGACTCAAATAATTATATTAGGATATAGTATCTATTTTATTTTTTTTAAAAACATTCTATTTATTTTCCCATGAAAAGCTAAATAAAATTTAAAATTAAAATTATATAAATTATTAAATTTATTGGGTATTTTAATGTTAATATTGTCTATTTACTACTTGAAAATATCTTTGAATAGCTTTATACCAGATTATTGCATTTTTTTACCATTAGATTCTTAAATTCTGTTTAAAGTTTGTATAAGTAAACGAGACCATAATCCAATAATTTTTATCAAAGGAGCCAAAAATATTCAAAATATTTATTAAGTTTATCCCAGATCCTAGCTTTGTTCAAAAAAAACATTTATTTCAAAATATTTTTATAGATTTGGTAAAATATAGATTGTTAGTGTTTCATATATCTTTAATTTTATTTGAATTTTATTTATTTATTTATTCTATTTGAACGATTAATTCCCCCCCTATCTTTTAATTATATAATTAATAAATGGGTGCTTCTAAATTAAATCATTCGTATGATAGATTTCGATAATATTGATTTGTGATGCATAATAGACTGGAAATTAGATGAGCTATTAATTGATTGAAAAAAAAAAAATAGTTTCTTCTATTAATTAATTAAACTCTCTAAAAATATTAATTTTCAGAAAAGAACAATCTAGGTTCTTTTGTATTTTTCATGTTATGGGCTAATAAATTTTACGCATCAAATCACCAATTCTATGATACTAATTCATGCTCTTATAATCTACCACTGATATCCATTAAATTGTATCTAACTGGAGCAAGCTAGGCCTGCTTAATATCTAATTGTTATTTTTGCCTAAAAATTTACCTCAAGCGAATATGAGGCTCGTGGATAATTACGAATAATTTTACTGCTAAGCATATACGTTTTTTATTTTGTGATTGTAAATAATTTAAACCAATTTAGTCAATCATTGTGATTAAAGTTCGCCAAAACATTTAAATATTTTATGACAGTTTAAATAAATTTAATGTAAAATACATAATATTTTATCTAAATTGATAAATAATATATATTTTAACAATACTAATTATAAAAGTCTATATATGAGCTATTTTCCCACTAGATACTGCAATAAATTTTTTTATTATTGGTTTTAATTTTATTATGGTTAAATCATTCATTATTCTTTACGTTATAATTTTTATAATCATATAACCTTGAAACCCAAAAAGAATAATACAAGCTTTAACGGATACAAAATCTTTACACAAAGTTTTTAATCTAATGGTAGAACCAAATATAAAACCTTGATTAATATCTTGATTATTTTCAATAATTAATCCATAACTAAATAACTATGAATATTTATATTTTTGTGGTTCTCGAATCTGATTAATTTGCCAACCTGATAACTAGGCTTTATATAAAGTATATGTGTCTAATTTTTATCTAGGCTTTTTTATTATGAAAATTCGTGATTTTATTGTTTTAGTTGGTATACAAGCAAGTAGGATACTAGATAATTTTATGGATGTATTATTATATATTTAATTACTATTTAATATTTGCATTTCTAGATAACTTTTAATGATATTTAAAATCTTGTATGAACCAATTGAACTTTTTTTAGTTTTTTTCTTAATATTTTCAAGTACCTATAAATTAGTATTTAAAAAAAGGACTCTAATAAACATCAATAAACTAATTTAATAATTAATATGTTCGCGAAATAATAAACTTATAAACTCTCGCACCTAAAAAAAAAAGAATCTATAAAATTAAAATCTTGGGATTTATTAAGTAAATTCTATATTCTATCTAGATTTAGTGTCTAAAAATATATTAGATTAGATTGATTAAATTTTTATTTTTTTAAAGAACTGCTTTTCAGTGTTAAAAGAAATTTTCCGTAATTTAATTGAATTGGATTGATTTGAGTTTTTTCTTATTTTTTTTCAAAAAAAGTATATATTCTAAACTTGAAGACTTAAGTATTTTTTGTATTTAATATATGCAACTACTTTAAATAAATAAAATCGTATATGATCATAACTTTTGAATTTAATCTCAAGAAAAAAACCCTTTTACATATTTTATTTCAGCGTTTATTTTTATAAGAAAATGAAAAATCTCAGTTTTTTATTATCACTCAATTTGGTTTTGATTAATAATTTATCCATAGCCTATGCTGGATATAAAGAGACTCAAAATGTTGATATTCTGAATCAAAAACACGTAGCTAAATTTCAAAATAATAAAATGATAAACGAAAAAAAAATTTATGTTCCTCAAGTAAATATTTACAGACCATCTTGTATTGAACCTAATACAGAAATCATGAATAGCAAATCAATAGCGCCAAGTCTGAATCAATTTAAAATTGTAAAAATAGATGAATCTTACATTACTTCGCAAGCCATTCGACATAATCCTACTTCGACTAATTTAGGAGCGACAAATATAGCCGATGATAATAACACAGCATCAACTGAACCTAATTCTATATATTTCGATCAAAGCACAACCACTATAGATGATGGGTACGAGATGGATTCAAAGTTTATAGTTGAAAAAATCGAAACGAAGGTCGAAGAAATACAGAACGTTCACAAAAAATAAATATATCAATTTTTCATTTGATAATTAAGTTCTTATTAATTCTATAGTCCTAAATAATTTACTATCCCAGCTACTTTTATAAACAAAATTGTAATTAATGATTTGATTTATTATAGTTAAGGAATTTGACATATATATTCGCAATATTTAATTATAGTAGTAATGGTAGAGCTTTTATAAAAAGTATATAAATCTAGCATTTTTTGTTTAATATTCAGCTCTGGAGTTCTATTTGATAAATAGCTATTGTCTAAAATTATTTCAATTTCATTAATTTTATATATTTTGGTTTAAATATATACCATGGTGATGTTTAACAAATAAATATCCAATACGATACACACATTAGCATTTATATTTACAAGGAAGCTAAAATAGACGAGCAAATATTATATAAAAGATCATTTTAACTTTATAGCACTTATATAATCTTTTGCTTTACATTTTCGATTTTATAAAATTTTATTGCTTTTTTTAGTTTGAATTTTTTTTTTTTTTTGGAACCCGAAAAGAGTAATATAGAAATAATTTTAAGGCGAAAATTTTTTACGATTTTATTTTGTATTTTATTCTTTATTTTGATATTTTTGATTACAACTAATTTAACGTGTGAATTTATTTTTACATTTTACATCTTATTTTAGATACTAGCTTTCACAAACTATTTTTTATTATTTTCATAAAATTATACGTAAAAGTTATATTTAGTATTTATATGATATGTTGACGGTCAATAGAGTTTTAAATATTATATTTAAAGATGAAAAAAATTCAAATTCATAGGCCTAGCCAAACTAGTAAAATCGATTATTTTATATTTTTAAATGTTATATTGTGAGCTTTTTTTTTTTTGATATTCAGCTATATCCTATTCTTTAGAGGCATATGTAACTCTAGCTGAATACTAAATATTTATCTACGGTATAACAATTTTAAATTATTTTCCATTTGATATATAATTTAAAGCTGATTTAACTAATGAAAAAACTCGTAACACTAAATTCAAGTATTTATAATCGTATCAGACTCGATATAACACACAAGAAAAACATATTGAAACATATATGGATTTGATCAAAGTTCAAAAAATACACTGGTTGTAAATCAAGATTCAATCTCTTACAAAGCTAGGTTATTTATTGTATCAGTCTTTTTTCAGTCTCAAGAGCTCAAAACGTATACTGAAAAGAATTGGTATAATAACTAGATTAATTCAAATTAACTTAATATCATAACGCATCAGCAAGGCCTTTTAAATATTTTGTGAGCTGTTTTCAAATGATTTTATTTAATTATATGTACTGTATATCAGACAAAATTTACTTTAATTCGAAGAATCTCTGATTTGACTGATGGTTATCAGCTCAATAATAGCTGTGAACCTTATAGCTTAAGTGGGCGAAGCAAATAAGCGGAGGCATTGTCCAAGCTAATTAAATTCTGATATCTAGTCTGAATATCAATAAACATAACTTACAGAATCGAAATTAATAAATGGTTTATATCTGGTAGTTTAGTATTTATATACCACGTAAGCTGTATTAATTTAACGAATTCGACTGTTTGAATATAGATGCCATTGTTCAGGATAAAGCTGATGTTTCTATTCGTATATCTTTCCTAATTTTCCATAGAGATAATTTGTAGAATTTCTTGCAATTTTATAAACGTCTGCAAAATAAGCAAGTGTATCTACTATGCAAGTAAAATCAAAAATATAAATTAAGCTAGATGTGGTTTTATTAAAATATGAACGCTATATGTATATAGATTGTAGCTAGTCTAGGGGAGGTTTCAATATTGGGGCTATACTGATTCTATAAATTAACACTTTATATCGTGGAAACCTATAAACACTTGAATTTATATTTTTTATTCCTGACATAATCACAGATTGCTGTAGAAAAGTAGTATATATCACAATCCTGTGTGACTGTTAACGTTATTGTAAAACCAATAGATGAAAAAGTCGTAGTTAAATTGGTACCTGAGTAAAAGAAAAAATAGCTAAAAATAAAACTTGAAATATCAAATATTAAATTTATTAATAAAAACAATAATTAAACAAGCAAATTCTGTGGAGGAGAATTTAACTATAATAACGCTATACTATATGGATCATTTTTATATTATTTTTTACTCTATTTAGCTATTGCTAGTCTTGATATATGTGTTTTTGATTAGAGGAATTATATATAACTACCAATGTGGCTATTTTTAAATGAAAAATGGCTTTTGTTATTTTGCTAATACTTCATATCTACTTTTTATTAAAACTGGGTTCATAATATACTGTATGCCTCTGTGTCAATTCAAATAAGTAGCGTAAAGGTAAGAATTTCTTCGTAGATAATATTATTTGTTTTAAATCCTTTGTCATAGATCTAACGAAAGTTTTACTTTATGATTTTTTTCACCATGTAGAATTGTTTACAATAAAACTTCATTCTTTGGATACTATATAAAATATATGAACCCAGACTTATAAATAACGAAAATAATAATATGCTTTTAACAAACCGTTATGCGTTCAAAAAATCACTTCAAAACCAGTGTATTTACATTCGAATTGCCAAATCCTTGATAACGAATTCACCGACAAAGAAAGAGAAAGTTGAAAGTTTTCATTCACCGATCCAAATAAACGTTGCTCGCCCAAACAAAATTTTTAATTTGTTAAACCCTCTTAATTCATGTCTTAACAAAACGAAAGATTCTGAGCCTCAACTCATCAAAATAAGAATTAACAGCTTTGAAAAAAGCCATTCTTCAGAAGAGGCGGAGAGTAAAACTAGAAACAAAGCAAATAACAGTGGGATTTTAGATAAAGTTTTTAAATCGAAATACTTATCTAATTCAAAAACAAATGTTAATAACTTAATAAAAGCCGCACTTTTCCCAGAAAATTACCCGCGATCAGTATCAAGCGAGTACCTCAAGTTTGCAAAATGGCAATTTATAAGCAACGTAGCTGGCTCAGCTTCAATGGTTCTAGCACTTCAATCGATGCTATTTGCAGTTGGAATACAGGCTTCAGGGGCATTATCAGCTGGTATAAATTGGGCCATTAAAGATGGCGTTGGACAACTTGGCGGAATAGTATATGCTTCAGTTTTAGGAAAAAATTTTGATCTGGAGTCAAAAAGATTGCGCTTCTGGTCAACAGTGTGGCTACAGCTAGCTACTTGTCTAGAAATTTTAACCCCACTATTCCCAGGATTTTTCTTAGCTGTTGCGTCTATAGCGAATATTGGTAAAAACGTAGCGTATCTAGCAAGCGGCGCTACAAAAGCGTCCATTAACCGCAGCTTAGCTACTAGCGATAATTTGGGCGATGTTACCGCAAAGTTTGGTTCTCAGTCAACTGCTGCTGGCCTTTTCGGTACAGTTATTGGTATTTCCACCAGCTCGATTATCGGAAACGATTTTGGATACTTGTGCTTTATGTTTGTTCCATTTAGTATAATTTCCATATGCTCAAACTACGTTGGCGTTAAATGTGTAGAGCTGAAAACATTCAACTTGGAAAGACTTATGCTGGTCTTTAATAACAGCATTAGCTGCAACAATGATGAATTTGACTACAGTAAAAACAAGTCATCCAATAAGCTATCCCTGGACTTGGATAGTTCAAACTTTGAGTTTAAGAATATTGCTAAAAATGAGAATATTTTTTTTAAAAAGTCTCAAACAATTAAATTTACAAATTCTATCAACAATGTTCACCTTAAAATATCTCCAAATCTTAACAAAACTTTTACTGATTGTATTAGTAGTGGTATTGCTGAAAATTATATTCCTGAAACTTGCATTTTAGAATCATTTTCTGATTTAAATAGCAAATATTATATTCTAGCATTTCTAAACAATAAAAACGTTATTCAAGTCAATGTTTGGTTCAGCGAAAATTCATCAACTAAAGATAAAATAGAGGGGTTATATAATTCATATTCCTTAGTGTCGCTGATCTTGTCAGATAGCGAACAAAAATTTGCAGAAAAATCAAAAAAATATCTCACAAAAGATACATTAAAAATTCAAAAAGATATGTCTTTCAATTTCACTAAAGACACCTTTGATAAATTTTACAACCAAATTTTGGAAGCAGGTTGGAATGTTGACCCTAGCCAGTTTGATAACAACCATAACAGAATTCTATCGAAATATGCACAAGAATTCTAATATTCAATTTTTTTTTTTTTCTAAAAGCATATTATTAAAAAAACCATCAAAGGTAAAAGCGTAAAATCAAAAGATTATGTTACTTTATATATCTCAAGAAATAAAGAAAAAAAATCATAGAAATTATTTTATTAAATTCATGTATATTAATAGAAAAGACAATTTATGTAATATTAAATTAACAAAAAAAAAATTAAAAAATTAAAATACTCGGTATCTAGGCAACTGCGCACGGAGTTCCTCCTGGAATAAAAAAAATTTGTATGAGAAAAAATGTCAAAAAATAAATATTATATATATAAGAGATTAAATGTAAATCAAGATATTATATTTATGTTTTAAATAAAATATAAAACTTCAAATACCCTTTCCAAAAATATATATATATGGTCGCTTAATAATGTATCAATAGACAAATAGGCAATATATGGTACAAAATAAAATAATAGATAAGAAAAAAAACAACTTACCATTGAATAAACAGAATTTTCAAATACTAGCTTGATTTTCTTTGTAGGATTTAGTGAATTTGCTGGTTTTGCATTAAGAACATGGTTAGCGTTAGTAGAGTTAGAGCCATTACTTAGTGTAGTTGTAGCAGGTAAAGCAGAATTTTCGATTGACGAAGGAGCTTGTTTTGACAGACTGGAAATATCTGAACTGAGTGATTGGGAAACTGTTGGAGCTGGAGTTGAGACCTGTATGCCTTGAGGAATAGCTGGTGATTGTGGTTTCGTATTATTTTGCATAGAACTATTGCTTGGAGGTGTGTGAGTCAAAGGTTGGTTAGAAAGTACATTTGGGTTCAAAATTTTATGATGTGGTGGAATCTGGTTTGGAGGAGG
>LSSN01005718.1:0-10385 GCA_001970855.1 Smittium culicis | reverse complement strand
CCAAACTCAGCAAAATCGATGCGAAATACCAAATATTGGTAAAAGAGCAAGCCGGATTTCGGAATTTCGAGGAGTGTGCGGGCCAAGCGACCACTCTATACGAAATAGTACGCCGACGCAAAATTCAGAACAAGAAAACATGGCTGTGCTATATCGACTATAGCAAGGCCTACGACCGGGTCCCCCACATGGCCCTACTGCATAAACTGCGATCAGTGGGTATTGGGGGCAAACTCCTCAATATGATCAAGGGCATGTATGATGCCCCGAAAATCGCAGTTAGAGTTGGAAATGAAGTTTCCAACCCGACCGAATACCTCTGTGGAGTGCGGCAAGGGTGCCCAGCCTCGCCGATACTCTTTGATTTTTTCATCAACGATATATTTAAGGGCGTACGAGGTGTGCGGGTGCCTGGGCTCACCTCACGCATATCAGGACTACTGTTTGCCGACAATGCCGTGCTATTGGCCGAATCATCAGCCGACTTACTAGCCGCACTGGATACCATTACCGAATGGTCGGACACTTGGGAAATGGCTGTGAATGCCTCCAAGTGCGAGGTTATGATTATAGAAGGGGAGTTGACTACTGATATGACCCTGCAGGGCCAAATAGTCAACTCCACCGACCAGTACACCTACTTGGGCTATATTATGAATAGCTAGTGGGATGTATCTGGGGGAATCATGAACAACAAGAACAAGGTCAGAAAGGCTGTATACGCTGCCTACAGCTTCCTGAGACTGGCTGATGTGCTCACAGAACTAAAAATAAAGTTCATCAATTCGGTGCTGATACTGGTTGGATGTTACGGTGGGGAGACATTTGGCATGAGCGAAGCCAGATGTAAGCCCATACAATCAGAAATCGACAAGGCGATCCAAATGGCTGCCAGTGTCGGAAAATCAGCGGCCATGGAGCGAATCAGGGATGAACTGGGCATAAGCTCAGTGTTAATGCGAACCAGCACAGCCCGTGAGCGAACAAATCATAAGTGACCGACCTCAAAAATATGGATCGCTGACCTTATCAAGGCGCCGATAATGGCCCGTATGGCAACCTGGGTGACCAGGAGCGCCCGGCGGATCAAAAAATTTTGCTCTCAAGACTCAAACGGTTAGACTATAATCACGATAGTTGACCAGGTACGACTAAATAATCGGTCTGTCATCCAATGGTGGACAGTAAATCGGAAAATCTGCAAAAAAGGCAACTGGGTTGACCTTCAAGCTATGTATCCGGATCTGAAGCTGGGCCTTCAGGACATTGGAAAAATGCGTATGGGCACATTCCGGACTGCCCAGCGCCTGTCGAACATGAAAATCGTCAACCAAAAATTCAAAAATTTTTGCCCCTGCTGCAACTTGTGTATGCCTGAGACGGTCGACCACATACTTCTGAGCTGCAACCGGTGGCGAAATCACAGAACAACAAAGATCGGCCGGTTCATACCGACGCCGATCCGCTCTGACAAAAAAATTTTGCTTTGGAATTTCAAAGAAGCCCAGTTGGGGCTAGTTGGCAAACTCCTTGGGAGGGGGGGGGGGAGTCAAAACAATCTTTGAGCCAGCTTCGTGCTGGCACAGCCGATCATAATTTTGAGCTGGAAACAGCCAAATTTTTGAATTGCATCCGCGTGCCCAGAACACTTATACTACAAAGCATAAGCGATTCACCAACTCCCTTGAACCAATGCCCAGTGGGTATGGAGCTGTTAGAGCGGCGGAGGGGGGTCGGTTGAAAAATTATTTTTTAAATATTTTCTTAACTTTTTAAATCTTTTTTAATAGCTTTTAGTATACAATAAATTTATGTTTAGTATACTCTGTAACTAATAATTTACATTAATTATATACATATTACACAATCACATTCATTTTTCTAAAAATCGGTAATTCGTACAAATATACAAGCTTTATGCATATCTTTAATTGATTCCGGACTTTATGCAACCATTTTATCATTAAATCATTAAATCAGTATTTTTTTGAATTTTTTTATTCTAGATTATATTTCATTTAATTTTTTTAATTTGTTTATCATATTGTAATTAATTTTTTATTGAATAAATATTATATAATTGGGAGCTATAAAAACCATACAATTTGAATTTGTGAGTAAATAGTTCCCTAAATTATACCGTTATCATCCAGATAAAGTTAATTTATTTAAATTCATGAAAAAAGTCGCAACTTTTCTGGTGTGGAAGAAGAATGATATCAGTTCGATGAGATTTCGACCCAGATTTTCATTAGAGTGTGCATATATATGGACGCTGAGATCCAAAACTTTGGATCTTCGATTTCATAAGAAGTGTTGTATAATGGTCAATAAAACATTATTTACGGTATAGTGCCTAAGATCTGCTAGACAAAATGTCTTACAGAATAGCCTTTTGGTTAGGTGATTGAATCTTAGGTCTTTCATACAACAGAAGTTAATTTAAGCTAATAAAAAATTCCAGTGTTTCAAAATCAGGTGGATTTAAAAAAAAATATAAAAACTCTGTGTTTTAATATTTGGTATCGTTAGTCAGCATGAAATCATAAAGTGAAAGATATATTTTCAAATCTGAGATGTTATTTTAAATTTTATAAAAAGTTGTAATAAAATAAATATGCAGGAGGCATATTTCGATGATAAATAGGTCTTCAATGTTTTAAAATCTTAAAAAAAGAAGCTACTGTACTGTTAAGATATACTAAATAACAGGAATTGATAAAATTATATGTATAAAAATATATCCTTTCTTTAGACTTAATTTTACTCTGATATATTACCAAATTATATTATTTAGAGTTAGTATACAATTCACGCTTAAAGTGCATTTTCCGGAAACGATATTCAAATATATTCTTTAGAAAAAAAAATTTACCTATATGTAGAAGTTTTAGCTACTGCGGCCAAATCCTTCGGTTCTTTTGAGCGTATGCTCATAGGGCTCATGTTGATATTGGATGTATTTTTTTTAGTTAGAGTTTAATTAATATTTAATATTAAAATAAACAGGTTTAGATTAGGTATAAAGGGGTTTTTTGATTATTAAGGGTGATTTTATTAATAGTAAGTTTGACCAAAAAAATGCAAAGTTTTTATACTTTTCTGGTTTCATGTCAAATTTTATGACATGAATTTTGTTATACTTATTATATTAAAATTAATTCATTACAGTAGTCCTATTGCGTCATTAATCAGTCAAATTTTGCTTGAAATCATTATTATATTAAATAAAGTTAAGTTTTAAAAAGCGATTTTATGAAAATACAAGAAAAATCAGAAGTATAGAATCAGAATCCAAAGAGAATTCTTTGGGTGGTTCTACACTTCCACATACATAATATCAAAAATTACTGTTTCGTGACTGTTAATAAACTTATTATTGTAATATGGAATTAAAATTAGCAAATAAAAGCCAAATTTAATTATGCAATACAATCAAAATTTTGAGCTTGACTTGTGTTTTCAGAATAATAATATTGATGTACAAATGAACCTGGCTCATGGATGATAGAAAATTATTATAAAGATATAAACTCAAAATTAAGTTCAATAATCTCCTATTCTGATCGCTGCAGATAATAACAATCCTATAATTAAATTTAGCGATCATTCACGACTTATATCTAATAGTAATGCGGTATACCACTAAAATAATACATAGAATAAATCAGAAATATATTTTTAAATTTTTGGTCGACGATTTTTAAGTTGGACTGGTACTAATAGTTCCAGAATGTGCTCATACGAATTTTACCAATTTCCTGAAGGCCCAGCTTCAGATCCGGATACATAGCTTGAAGGTCAAACCAGTTGCCTTTTCTGCAGATTTTCCGATTCACTTTCCACCAGTGGATGACAGACCGATTATTTAGTCGTATCTGGTCAACTATCGTGATAATAGTCTGACCTTTTGAATCTAGAAAGTAAAAATTTTTGATCGACCGGGCATTCCCGGTCACCCAGGTGGTCATCCGGGCATATATCTGCGACTTGATGAGGTCGGCGATCCATGTTTTTGATAGCCCCAGATACATCCCACTTGCTATTCATAATATAGCCCAAGATGGTGTACTGGTCGGTGGAGTCGACTTTCGGGCCCTGCAGGGTCATATCCGCGGTCAAATCACCGCTTATTGTCATTATTACGCACTTGGACGCATTCACAGCCATTTCCCAAGTGTTCGACCATATCGTAATGGTGTCCAGTAAATCTTGTAAGTCGGCTGATGATTCGGCTAATAGAACGGAATCAACGGCAAACAGTAGTCTAGGTATGCGTGAGGTGAGCCCAGGCATCCGCACTCCTCGTACGCCCTTAAATACATTGCTGATGAAAAAATCGAATAGTATTGGCGAGGCTGGGCACCCTTGATGCACTTCAAACGGGTATTCGGTGGCTTTGGAAACTTCATTTCCAACTCTGAATACTATTTTCGGGGCATCGTACACGCCCTTCATCATATTGAAGAGCTTGTCCCCAATGCCTACTGATCGCAGTTTATGTAATTAGGCCATGAGGGAGACCCGATCTTAGGCCTTGCTATAGTCGACATATCATAGCAATGATTCCTTGTTCTGAATTTTCCGTCGGCGGACTATTTCGTATAGGGTGGTTGCTTTAAAAAAATATAGACATTTCTACCCTAGTATGAGTACAAAACATTCAAATATTTATTTGGAAATAATTAAACAAATAGATTGATAGAATTTCTTGGTAATTTATTTTATTAAAATAAAACAATATTCTCTAAATTCAAATCGATATTTATATTAATCCATGAATAAAACACCAAAGTATAAGAGTTCTGAATTATGATATCACTGTTTATAGTTAAAAGATTCTATATTCGATACTTTTGTTGTTGTCAGTTTAGTATCCAGTTTATTATAAAAATTTTTAATATTTTAATATTGCAATATTGGGAGAATTTAGGTTTATACTATAAAACTGATTAGTAAACACGCTTTTTAATTACAATGTTGCAATCTGCATCAGGGTTAGCTGGAGACCTTGTACCAAAAGTAATATCTTTTGGTAGCAAAGGCTGGTTGTTTCTTTTTGGATCAAGGATGTTAGGGCCGAATTTTGAGTCAGCTGGAAGCTCAAGGTCAAAGTCTTTGAGCATGTTTGGAATAATTTGTAATATTTCCATCCACGCAAGGCTAATTTATTAATATGTTTTTTAATTTATTTGATAAATACTCATAATTATAAATTATAATTCTATTGGATGGTTATTGATGATTTATTATAAAAGTAATATAAATAAAGTAGATAAAACTTACTTTCTCCCAGGACAAATTCTAACTCCAGTTGAAAATGCGACAATTTCCTTTTTCAATTTTTCTCCTTCAGGACCAAGGAATCGATCAGGATTGAAAGTTCTTGGGTCATGCCACACTTCAGTGTCATTATGAGTACCAGGTATAAACATTCCAATTTCATTACCTTGCGGTATATTATAGCCCAAAATTTCAACGCCTTCTTTAGGAGCCTCTCTAAACAGACTTCCTCCTACCGAGCCAACAACCCTTAAAGTTTCATAAACTGTTGCAATAAAGTAGGGAAGTTTTTCTTTTGCATCATTTTGAGTGATTTTGCGATCTTTATCAGGGAAGTTTGTTCTGATTTCATCTAAAACTCTTTTATAAATATGAGGGTAAAGCATATAGTAAATTGTTAGCCAAGTCATTGTGATGCTAGTAGTATCAACTCCAGCAATAACCATAGTAACCATCTCAGATACAAGCTCGTCTTCTGATAGCGGTTTATTATTGTATGTATTGATTGCAGTCAAGTACATTTGCAGAATGTCGATTCTTTTTCCATCGTACTTATTATTTTTGATAAGATCTTTGCGCTGTCTAATTGCTTCAAGACAGTAGTTTCTAAGTTGCGTTTC
Source organism: Smittium culicis (assembly GCA_001970855.1). Classification (NCBI taxonomy): domain Eukaryota; kingdom Fungi; phylum Kickxellomycota; class Harpellomycetes; order Harpellales; family Legeriomycetaceae; genus Smittium; species Smittium culicis. Next base: position 4,482 of record LSSN01005718.1, on the reverse strand, counting down.
ATTTCTTGTCAATGCAGGAATCATTTTTTGAATTAAATTTAGCAACGGAAAAGATTTGAACTATTATAACATTTCAAAAAATTATATAGTTTAACGTAGTTATTGCAGAATTATTAGTTTTCTATTAAATTTCAGTTGCAAGTGTAAAATAATATGCGAATAAAAAAAAACTTTAGAAAAAAACCTTACAATTACAGAATTTCTCATCGAAGAATTAACCCAATCAGTAATATCATGGCCGTCATTTTTTACTGCATCAAAACTTTTTCCAAACGCTAGTTCCCCAATAACATCAGCTGCAATATTTTGATAATGTTTAAAATAATTAAGCTCAAAAATGCCATTACCCAATTCTATCGATTCATTGAATTTATTTTCTACGTTGGTGACGCATATTTCAAATATTATTGAATCGACAGTGTCTAGTCCTGTAGTACTGAAAGCGGGGCCAACCTGTCTTCTCTAAAAAAAATAATATTTTCAAGAAATTATAGTATGTAAGGATGTTTAATATTTTGTAAAACAAGTTCTTACCCTCATTCTATTAAAATCTTCGTGTCTTGTAGAGAAGATAGTTTCTCCGATATTTGCAAAGTCTTCGTAGATTTCTCCCTTTCGGTATCTGTGAGAGGTCATGATTTTCTTGAACTCTTTTGTATTTGCAACAGAAGATTCATTCGGGCTGGTTCTGACTATTGGTCCATATTTGTCATGCAATTTCTGGTAGTATCTCGTTGCTTCACCAGTCATTAGAGCAAACATGGAGGGGAAACTGGTAAAACGTGCATACCAAGGCCCGGGTATTTTTCGTAATGGATCAATGTAAACACGATAGATAGTCTAGGTATGTGAATGAATTTTACTTTATTGAATTAATAATTATGCTTAAACTTAACTTTTTACTATATAGTACTTACTTTGAACACTCCATAAGCTATAAAAACTGAATATAGAGTTTTTTTGTTGTATAAATTCTTTAAAATGTAAGAATACGACAGGTTTGCAAGTTTGATTAGACTTTCCATATCAAGAGTTAAAATTTTTTGAGAATTGTAGATATGTGTTTTTTTTTGTGATAGTTATATAATGGTTTAAATAGTTCAAGCTCAAGTATTAATGCTGATTTTCTATTTTAAAGGTTGTAGCGTTGCTTATATAAATTTTTTTATTAAAAATTTTTAATAAAAGGGCTGTTTTTCTAGAATAGATTCTATAAATATTCACGTTCATTCCATGTGTGCTAAATTGTTATTGAAAAGTATAGTATTTTTATTTTTTCGAGTTTAATAGTAATGAAATGAGCCTTTTAAGGATATGATTTTTCTAGACAAAAAATAATTAATGCCTCAAAATTGTGCATGCTATTTCATAAATTTCAACTACCTAATCAAAGTATAATTTTTTCTCCAATAAAAAGAGCATCCAATAAGGATGATGGACCGCTAGATAGATGCTATTGATTTCCTTCAATTGTATTTATATTATTATAAACGCTTATTCCGATAAGAATGCTAATAAAATAATTTAACTTGATACTGCTAGAAAAAAAAAAGTTATCCCTTAAAAATAAAATGGTCGATACCAAATGCTTAATTCTAGCACTCAAATTTAGTTATGACCAGAAAATCTAATAAAATCGTGTTGGAATTTTTATATCTTTATTTAGTATGACGGCAAACGGTTTATAGATTTATGTAATTCAATTCAAATTTTTCACATATAAAGCTTTATTCTAATTTGCCCTTCCTCGGACGGTAGACTATTTCCGATCCACCAAATATATCGAACTGTGTTCAATTAAAATAAATTCATTTCAAGGTCGATAAAGTATTGGTTTATTGAAAATTAACTCTATAATAAATTTACTTATAAATCACAAAAAAATCAATAATATCGGTTTTTTAAGATTTTCAGATGGAAATGAGTTAAATAGATTCAAATTCAAACACGCTTGTTTTATCATTTTAAATTACTGAAAGGCTATTTTACCACATGATAGAAAAAAGCAGATTTTCTATTCTATTCTTCTATTCAAAATAATAGGTACAGTTATAAGCTATAATTAACCCGATTAATTTTAAATTCGTCTTAAATATAACTGATTTAAAAAATTCTGATCAAAAAATTTTTAATTTGGTACCTATTTATTTATTACCATAAATTAGATTTTAAAATGATTTTATTGTTCAAATGCCCAACAAATAATAAATAAGTTTTCATAAGTCAAAATAAAATAATATATTTTTGAAAAGAATGAGCATTTTTGCAAATTTTAAATTCTGCATAAATCAGAGTTATTTTCAAAAAATGATTATGGGTTATTTAAATTCTAAATAGTCACCACCAAAGCTATTAAAAATGCGGCTGTATCTTAGAAAAAAAACACTGTACTTCACACAAATATTATAATAATATAAGCTCCAGATTTTTTTTAATTATTTTGGAATTATGTGGGGAAAACTTAATATTATAAGACTTTTACTATTAAATCAAAAAAAGTGTTTGATCTAGATAATTTTTGAGATAAACTTTCTGTAAAAAAAATCACCCCTTTAATATATTTTTTACAAAATCATAATCTATACAAAAAATAAAAATAGCCCGACATAATAACTTTTAATTTTAAGCACATGCTTAGCATTTTTTTATTTGAAGGTTAAATTTTATTAGCAATTTCCCGTAAAACGCTATCTATGAAAGCCGATTTTGTGATTCGCTTATGTTTATAATCAAATCTGCTGTTTGCTGTTATTTTACTATATAACAAAAATTCTATAAGTCACAGAATTAAAGTATATTAACTGAGCACAGTTGGCTATATTTGGTAGACCAAGAATAGACTACTTCTCGGGAAAGTTCTAACCCCTTTCAAAGAAAGTTGGAATTTTTTGAACTACCAAATCTATCCGACCATTTGAAAAGATGATAAGTTAATATAAATTAATAATATGGGGGATTCTTAACGAAGAGTGCAATTTTATACAAAACGAGTTATAGTATACGAAATTTCATATTTAATTAATATCCAATAATAAAAATCTAGAATTATTTTTAGCAAATAATAATTATAAAATGAAATAAATAATTAGAAAAGTCAATTGTCTTTTCAATTTTTCCAATAATATTAGCAATCAATTAATATTCAGGCCAATAGTCTCAAGTTGCAACAAAGTGCTTTCTTATTTCAGAATCTCCTATATATTATTAGTTATTTGAATAGGTATATCCAATAACAAATGATTTAAAATAGGCTTAGCCCTGTATGGATTTTAACCCTTTCACTGGAGGTAGACTATTTTTGGTCTACCAAGAATAATCAATTGTGTTCAATTAAATTACCTTAATTCCAAAGCTTTTATAACTATTGGCATATAGTAAAAATTCAGCAAATAATTAACTTGCATATAAATATGAAACGAATCATAAAATTAATTTTTTCAAAGGGCGTTGAACGAGAAAGGGTTAAACAAGTTAAAGAGTGTTGGCACCGGAAAGGGTTAAAAAAGTAGATGGAAAAAAATTTGCACTAAATATTGCATACAAGCTAAATAAATTTTTTTAATAATTCCTAATTTCTAAGTAGATATTGTTTCTTGTTTATCCATTAATTTGTAATAAAAAATCAAATTTTATTTTTTCATAAGCAATTGATAAGCATTATACTGAAATCCTTTTTGGTATTTCTAAAAGTATAGATACTTTTTTTAAATGACGAAAGTATCAGATATATTTAATATTTTAGCACAAGCCCATCGTTAAAATTAATTTCTGGCATTATCAAATAAAGATGATTTTTGAATCAGCTCTAGTGTTTCGCAAATAATTATAAAAATAAATTTTCACTTTTTTTTAATTTTTCTTTATTAATTCTTTAAAATAAAATAAATATATTCAATTAGCTGAAACTTAAACCTTAAATTAATCAAGCTAATTTACTATAATAAAACTACGCATACCAGTTTACTTTGTTATATATTTTTATACCTTCGAACTTTTAGAGTGCTTTCTATGGTTTCAATAGTTAATAATTATATTTTCTGAATAATTAATAGATTTATATGCTAAATTATATATCATTTTTGATGTTTTTAATATTTTATTATTTCATGCTTTTTTATGGAAAATTTGTAATTTTAAACAGATCTTATCTAGTACTATAGACAGCTATTACTTTGTAAAAGGTCAAAAATTGGTGATTGGGAGTTCAATTTTTAATATTTAAAATACTTATTGGGCTTTAAAAAAGAAATTTTATATATTTAAAAGAGAAAATTGCAGTTTTTCTAAATTTAATTTAAATATATATCTAATAAATCGATATTATCAGAGGATAGGGTATACTAGAGTCTATAACTAATGGATTTTGATGAAATACTTGATTAACGAGTCGAAGCCTTATCTTAAAAATGAATTTTCGATTTATATAATGAGTAAAATATTTTTTTAAAGCTCTATATCTTTAATATTATATGAATAAAATTT
>LSSN01005717.1:0-22081 GCA_001970855.1 Smittium culicis | reverse complement strand
TATAATAAAATGTTTTTCTCTATAATTTCTGTAAGTTAGGTTTTTTTTATTTAATTCAAAAAAATATGTAAATATTTACTTTCTAAACTTTTCTTGGAAAAATTTTATGAAAATTTAATTGCAGTAACAACTATAAAAAAAATATACAATAAATTAAAATAAATTCAACCTTGTTTTATATATATAAAGCAAAAAATAGTCGGTTAAATAGTGTAAATTAATAACAATAAGACCACTTCAAAGCAAAATTTAACAAAATCCAAACTCATATCAATTTTGATAAAATATAAAAATAATAATATATTAAAGAAAAAATGTGGTTATATCTAAAATTCATTTATCAAGAAACTAATAATTTAAAAATTCATATTATTAATTACAAGTAGAATAATAAAGATATCAATAACAAATTTTTAATGATTTGAAATTAGTTCTATAAATTTTAGTTCTATATAAATAAGATTAATATCACAATTTTGCCTTATTTATGAATATAAAAGAATTAATACTATTTAATATAATTATCGTGTAAAGCTTAATAATGTTTTTATTTAAAATAAATGTAAAAAATTATATTAAATAATATGTTATAAATAAAATATTTTTCCGAAACCAAATAAAGAGGTATAATTATTTATTTTAAATTTTAAAATATTAATTAATAATTTACCCTGATGCATATAATGGAAAATTCAATAATTTAGTTAGAATATCGAATAATCATAAATTTAATTTTTATTAGCGCATAAAATATTTTCTAAATTTAAATACATTAATTCGAGTATATATTATATTTTAAAAATGTTTATTTCTAGGATATAGTTATAATAAAAAACGTTCGTATTATATAAAAATCGATTGAAATTTAGCTATTGATTTTTTTTTTTTTTGAAATGGTTGTAGAAGGATCAGAACTGAAATTTTTTATTTAAAAATGTTGTAATCATTAGTGGAAATGAGATGAAATTCAAGATACATAGTATTATCAATATTTTCTTCAATAATTAGAATTTAGTCATTTGATATAGGAGATAATATTTTATTGAATATGAGATAAATTCTAGTAGTAGTTCCAAGTTTAAGACGAGTATAAAATTATAATTCTCTTAATATTTAGTCATAAGACATAATAAAGGATTAATGATTTGTAAATTCAGGCTTTTTAGTTAAAATTATTTTTAATAAGTTCCTTTAAACATTCTAAATAGACATATATATAAATTACTTATAAATAAATTTATTGTTTGACAAAATAGTAGAACCAGAATAAAATGAGATTTATTATTTTAATTTTAGCGTAAAAATAAAGAATTTTTAGGTAAATCATGTTGTATGAATATTCTTAAATATAATTTTAAAATTAAAATAAAAAATTTATTCTAATTCTGAAACTAGATTATATTTTTAGCTAGTGATTAAATTAATTCTTAATTAAATTGACTGTAATATATTCGGTATATTACGTATTTAAGTGCCATATTACGAGGAATTTAGATTTATGGACTAAAATTTAAAAACTAAAAAAATTTCAAAAATTTTAGGATCTATTTAATTCTTAATGTGTCATATAAAATCAAAAATATATCTAAATAATTGAGATTCGCAAATGAAAAAATCTAATTATACTATTAATTTTAGTTGGTCATGTCATTTAGTATTAATTAAAGATATATAGTAAATATTTTAATATTATAAAAATTATAAAAAAAAATTTTATCCAGGATATTCCACTAAGAAGCTCTAGTATCATATAAAAACTAGGAAATGATTCAAAAAGTTCGATGAGTCAAATAAAGAATGAAAGATAAATCATCTGTACAAATATATTATATCCAAGAGTTTTACTATTTCTAGATCAAAATATTGTTAGGCTATTCAAGAAAGGAGTCGAATAAAGCTTATTAACTATTAAACCCTCTCAATAAGCTTTCAAACTGACTTCAAGCTGGGTTATTTAAAATGTGAATTTGATAAACGTTCTCGAGAAATAATTTGCGCCTATTCAAGCCGTAAAATCTTCTATTATCGAAGATTTTGCGACCATATACAGCTTAAAGTATGTGTTCCTCATGTTCAAATATTAAAAAGATAAGAGATTCTTTTTTAAAATTTTGGTAGAATATTTTCATTTTCGACAGGTTCTGGGTAGTCTGTAATGTACATATATATATTTTTCAAATTCCATGAAATCCCAACTTAAAGCCTGGTTACATTTAATGATGGTTAGATAAGCTTTTTTTCTCTCGATTATCCAGTATAAAGCCCACTAACAGATAACATTCCGGGGTTTTCGCCTTTTTCGATTGAATTCTGATTATAAATTCAAATTTTGAATCTCGAGAGAAAAAAATTTTAATCCACCGGGCGCTCCCGGTCACCAAAATGATCATGCGAGCCTTATTATGTGTATTGATGAGCTAGGAAACTCAAGTTATCTATACTAAATATCATTAGTGTTAGAGCTAACTATAAATTCTGGTGTGTATAAACACTGATTTTCTACTTATTTTACCCCTGATGCGCTCCATGTAACCTAATTTTACAATTTTTGTAAATTATTCAGTTTTGAATATCGATTTCTGAATTTATAAGCTTGAATCCACTTTTGAAAATTCGAAAAATTTCACAAAAATAGATATACAATTATTTTTTTCTAATTTTAAGTTGATAATAATTTCTTTATTAATTAACTAAATTTAATTTATGATTGGAGAATAAATAATAAGTATCTGATTATAATTAAGATTATCTAAACTTATATTATAAACTTTAGATACTCATCATAATATTATTATTTTTTATTTACGGTCTAAAGTGTTTTTATAAATAAAATTTGAAGTTTTTTTAAAATATTTATGCAAATAAAAAATAGAGGTATATGGTTGAAAAAAATTAACCATAATGAGGAATTATTGAATTCGATTGTTTTGATAAAATATTAATAAAATAAAATATTTTTATTTATATTACAACAAATTTTACTAAAAATGTATTTAACAGTCGTTAAAATCGTAGTTTATGCGATTATTAACAGACTAAAATACCTTTGTTGATTATTTGAAAATGGATCGATTGAGTTTACATAAAAAAATTGATTAATAGATTTTGTTATCCAGATATCAATTTTTTTCAATATATAATCATATTGGGCCATTAATAGATTATTTTAGATATATCTCTAAGGAATAAATTCTATATCAATGAGATATTACATGTATATATGATTTATAAAAAAAAATTATCAATTAAAAGCCCAGACAAAAAAAAAGAGCAGTTATTATAAATCCACCTATAATATTTAGGTTTGTACCAAATTTAATATAATTGTCAATGGGGGAATTAAATGATAAAAAGTACAATCAATTTACCTATTCAAAAGTGTGTCTAAATACACTTTTAAAATGATAACTAAAGTTTAATTATAAATTTTAATTTACCACTAGTTTTTTATAAAAAAATAAAATTATAAATGAAATATTTCAATTAAATGATTTTAGTGAGCTAATATTAAGTAAATTATTGATTGAATAATTTTTTTAGCATAGTGAGTATATAATTTTAAAAAAACTATACACTTTTTTTTATTGAAATGATAAATCCAATTTATAAAAATTCTATGAAAATAATCAGTTCAATATTTAAATATCTATTGATTTTTAAAGAATAATCGAACTTTTTTTTACCAGTACTATAAGAGGAAAGAAATAATCAATTTTAAGTAACTATTTATATTTTTATAATAGTATAAATATGTTTTTTTAGGACTGTAGTTTTAATGAATATTATCTATGATTCTGGAGAGTGAATAATTTTATGCAATAAAGTATAATTTTTGAAGCAAATATTTGGAAGGCTCTCATGAGCAGTAGAAGTTTTTCATTTAGAAGTTTTTAGATCAGTATGAATTTAATAAAATTATTTGTTTCACCAATAGTTCTATTTGATATTAACTTAATTGATTAAGAAATACAATTAAAGCTGATTTGAAGGAAACATTTATTAAAAATAGATCTAATCCTCAAAATAACCTCAAAAATAAATCACATAAATATATTACACTTGTTTTTAGCAATTTATATAGTATAAATATTTGATAAACAATTTGAGTAAAAGTAATAATATTTGTAATTTTTCCTTATTCAAGATACAATATAGAGATTTCTGGAAACTCAACATAAAACTAAATTAGAATGTTATTAATACCTATGTATTAGCTTCGAATTTAAAAATCGAATTTCTTTTTTTTACTAATAATAGTAATGCGCTAGTGTTGTTCTATGGTTTAAACGATTTTAAAATAGCATAAAAATTAAATGAATAGAAATTATTTTAATATTAATTACATTTTTAATGATAAATGAGTATTGATGACTATATAACTGATCTCATTTTTTATATTGTTAATCAATGGATTTATAATAATAATGCAATACAAGAGAAAATAAATCTCATACTAAGCGAATTAAAGAAATGAAAGTTTTCAATCTATTTATTTGAGTATATCTAAATTATAAATATATAGAGGAAAAAAAAAGAAATTGAATGAAAGTCTAGGAATGAGGTATAAGTTGAATAACTCTAATTAAACTGTACGATATAAGCTGACAATTTTACGGTTTATTTCGCCTGTTATTTTTATTACGGTTCTTCTGGTTAAACTGTTGGTCATTAAATTTTCCATTGCCACTGTTGTCATTTTGTTTTTTCCTACCTTGCTTATCCTTATTTTTGTAATCAAATCCTTGGTTAAAGAACTTCCCATCAGGATTGTTGTTTTGGTTGTTTGTAAAATTCTGAAACTTGTTTTGGTTATTATTTTGATAGAATCCTTGCTGATTTGAAGAATTTAGATGCTCTCGAATAGGATTTTGTTGGTTTTGTTTTTGGTTTCCTTTTTGGTAAAAGTTATTTCTATTATCATTGAATTTTTCTAGTTTTATAAAACAAAGTAAAATGTAAATTAAGATATTATTGCTTTAAACAAGATTTGTATGATTTATTAAAAAATATAGAAGGTTTAGCTTACTTTTTTCATGAGGGAATGAGTTATTTCCTTTATCAAATTCTGAAAAAGCTCGTTTTTTGTTGAAATTTTGATCTTTTGGGGGTCCCTGCTGATCATTATTATTGTTGTTTTTAAAAGAGTTGTAAAATTTATCTTTATTTTTAGAACTATCAAAATGATGAGGCTGCGTAGCGTTCTTTCCGACTTCTAAATTTGAGAAGTGATGTTTATCTTGCTTATCATTTGGGTTCCTTTTGAAAGGAAAGTTTGAGCTTTCAGCAGTGTGAGATTTGTTGTAGCCTTTATAATCATTTTTGAATTTATTTTTAAATCCATCAAATTCAGGCGCTTGGTTTGCCTTTTCGCCTTGAAGATTTTGTGCAGTGTCAGGTTTTTTATTATCAGGAATTGCCTGGTATTTTCCTGGCTTTTTAGGTGAGTTCAAGCTTTTATTATAATAGTTGTGTACTTTAGGTAAGGCTGGAGGTATATACTCATTTGGAGCTGCTGCTTCGTTTTTATTTTGCGAGCTGTCTTTGGATTTTCTTGAATCAGAGTGAATCCCTTTAAGGGTGTCTAGAGAGCTATAAACTTTTTTGTAATAAGGTGAACCTATAATAAACATTTCTTTGAACACTAATGATAATTTGGCGTTGGGCAATTCCCATTCATAGGTATTTTCAACAAGGTCTGGCGAAGATTGTTTCAGTGATTGAAGTTTTATATTTGTGTTTACTGTGGAGCCTGTATTACTAGCAAAGTACTTGTCTAGGATAGCAATGGTGCTAGAAAGTCTATCGTTTAGTAATATAGCGCACCATTTAATGTATTCTGAGGAACGGATGTCAACACTTTTGGTGCTAGGAATAGAGGATTTTATTGTGGCTTTTGGTTGACTCTGAGAGATTGGGAATGCGAATGTTTTGATATAATCAAAATATTCGTGTTCTTTGAGGATAGAGTTAAGGGTATATTTACAAGTTTGATACGATTCTGGGAATGCAGTTACAAGTCTTAAAGTAGCATCAATGGTCATATTAACGCTTTCCAGATTAGCTATGGATTCAATGCCTAAATAAAATTTTTTAAGATTTTTCCCTATCCAAGGAATAAAAATATCTCTTGTCATTGATTCGCTTATTTTCATCGGATATTTTGTGCATAATAATCCAGCAAGCTCGATAGCAAAAAAACTTTGCTTAGAGTGTTCATGGGCCAGTAGTTCAGGTAAAAATTCGAAACATGCATGCATAGAAGGTACATTATTAACAATATCCTTTAATAGTGAGCGGTCATAAGTTTCAAAGTGAACAATTTTCATTAAGTATGGAGTTTCTAAGAATCTTTGGTGTATATAGTCATATATATAATCGCTAACTGAGGCCGAGGAATTTTTACTGATACTTTGATACCTATTCTTTATCAAAGCCAGCGAATCAAATAGTAGTTGGATTTCCAATGCATCTTGTAGCTGCAAAAAAGAAGAGACGTGTTGACTCTTAAAGGGTGTTCTGGGGTCAAGTTTGTTTTGGATATTAAAGAGTCTAGTGTACTTAGATTTTGACATTCGAAAAACTGAATTAAGGGTTGTTAAGTAAATCGAAATAAGCTCTGGATAAACGAAAAATGAAAAGTTGCAGTCAAAGAAAATAATAGGATTTGCCCAGATATGTTGTATTGAAATTTTATCATCTTGTAATTCACTCTTATTGGCCCAGTAAATGATTGTTGAGGTGGTAGTTGACTCAAAATTAATTGTAAAAAGCTTGTTCCAAATCTGTAAAAAGCTAAATAAAAGCTTTGAGATACAAGAAGAGCTTACTGAAAAGGTAAGCGTATTATTAGAGGATGGTTTTGAGTTGTCGAATATTATTGTGTGATTTTTTATATTTTCTACAACAGAACTTGAGCCTAAACTGAAATCTTCTGTGACTATGCGCATAATTATAGGAAGGACAGCTTTTATAAACAAGGATGAAGAATTAAAAAGATAAGGTATAGATAAGTCTTTGTAGTCATTGATTAGCTCAATCAAAGACTCAGGAGTTTCATTAGGCGTTGATAGCATTTTATAGAGGCGATCTTGAATCTGCGAATTTTTAGATGGAGCATTTAAGCAAATAGGGTGGCGTTCAAAAGATGATGATATTTCGGATCTTATTTTAAATCCCAAAGATCTTCCAGGTTCAATAACATGTTGGTACTGAGTCATGAGTAGTGATATAAACTCGGGAGAGATGTCCATAAATGCGTATTTTATGTCATCCACAGATGACTTGGATCCTATTTCAAGCTGAGAAATAACTAGTTTAGCCGGTACTGAATCAAGAATGGCGTCAGAGTAAATTTCTTTGAGAGCTTGAGAGCAAAAACTGACACCTATGTTAGACATATTGAAAGATTCTGAAGTTGAGCTTGGTTCAGAAACCTTTTTATTATGATATAAAACATAGAATAAGGCAAGCATATACTTTGGGTATAGTAAAAAATCAGGATCTGCTTCTTCAATAGAGAAAATGTTTCCAGATAAGACTTTTGAAAGATATTCTTCAGAAAAAGGCGTAAAACCGATATCTATATACTGCTTAATGAGTTTAAAAAGGATAGGTAACTCGGTAAAAGACGCATTTAATATTGAATCAGAGAGCCAGTTGTGTAAGATATGCATTTCACTATTAGACGACTTATCTCGAAGGTCGTAAAGAACGGCTTGGTAGAGATAGTATTTATCTGTGGAATCTAGCAGCTTAGTGTTATTTATGATGACAGTTAATGGAGTTTTGAAAGTTTTGTTATTTGGTGAAGATGAAGGGTTCATCCATTCTCTCAGAAGATACAACCTCTTCCTAGGAAAAATGAAGTTCATATTGGCGAATTGGCAAATCAGATTTTCGGCTTCATCAATGTGTTGAGATTGTAAAAATATCGAAAAGATGGCATAGTAGGCAGACGAATTAGATGAGTAGAAGCTGATTAGCATCTCTCTTGCTAGATCCAAGTTCTTAGTGGGGGTATATGTTAGTATTAAAATGGCAAATGCGAACACTAACTTTGATGAAATCGGGTTTTGTGTTAAACGAGAAATTTTTGAGCAAATAAAGTATATCATATTACTAGGGGTGACATTCAAATAACCAATAAGGCCGCACCAAGCTCTGATACAGTCATATATAAGCGTTTGGTTTAATTCAAAGTTTTCAAGGTAATTTGCAACGGCGTTTTCTAATATGGCTTGAATGGAATCTAAAGAGATTAGACTATCACCATCAAAGCTTGCGTTGCTAATCCAATTGAAATTTTTTTGGGAAAAAATATCGTTCAACTCTGCTAAAAAGCTTGTAAACGAGATGTCATTATAAATTTTGCCTTTAGGTAGGGATGAGCTATTTTCATTGTATTCAGATAGCTTTAGCCATAAGTAAATTTCAAAAAAAGCTTTTTTGTATAAAAAATGTTTTGCAGCTAAGGCTCGGTATGCTTTAGGGAATTTGTTAATGATTTCAATTATGGAAGTTTTAATGGTTTTCTTGTAATCTTGGCAAAGAATATCAAATTCCTCGACTAGTCGAGATAAAAAGGCGATAAATAGTACTTCTGAGCTTGCATGAAAAACTGCAAAGTCGACAATATTTTTCTTAGAGAGAATAAAAGCACAAATGGTTTTGTTATAGTTTATGCTAAATATTTGACATTTTGTCAATATTGTGTTTATAGTTGTATTTAAAAGGTTAAGGGTGTACAATCCCATATTATTAGAAGGTTTAGATAGTAACAATCCTTCCATTTTAACAGCGTTGCTTTTATTATCATAATTTAGGATAACTTTAAACAGTTCATTGAGTTCGCTTTCAGATAAGACAAATAGAGCACATTTTACTTTAATCCATTTCCAGCAAGTTGATAAAGAGATATCAATTTCGGTAGTGGAGGAGACGCTTGACTCCAAAAGGGAGCGCTGTTCATAAATCCCCAATAATACAGGCATTTCTTCTAGTAGGTCGAGAAAAGAAAAAATAGTGACTCTAATGCGGTCTTGAAGGCTGCCATTAATGAAAGCTAAAAGCGAGGAGTTCCTCTTTGCAAAAGGGTTTTCATTTTCCTTTCTTTGCGCTTTCCATTCCTCTATACATTTTTTTTCAAAGTCTAGATAGTCCTGGTTAGAAATCAAGGGCTGGGATTCCTGTAAAATGACGGGAGGTTTTATATCAGGCTTAATATCTGTGTTTGAGGCTGAATTTATAGTTTCTAGAGTACTATCAAATTTGTTTAAAGATTCAGAAGAGATTATCTTTGATATAGTTTTTTTTGTTCGAAGCTTGGAGTTAGAGGATGAGCTGGCGGGCTTTGAGGCCTTGTTTATTTTGTCCATTTTCATTTTTAGAGTGCTGAATATTGAAAAAGTGTTTGGATTTTGAGGGTTGAAAGAGGTGTTATGTTTATTTAAACCTAGTCTTTGAGAGTTCCAAGCCGACAATATTTGACTTGATTTTCGACTTGTAGTTTTAGCAGGCATACCAGTTTTATTAACCTTTTTAGGGTTAGCAATAATTTTATTACTTATTGATTGAGAAGAAATCTCTTTTTTAATATCTTCAAACTTGATTAGATTATCAGAATCAACATTCTCAAAGTTATACATATTTTCAACTTTCGGCTTAACGTCTTCAGCTTCGCTACTGGTTTCAGGTTTGATATCCGACGGCGTTACAGAAATGCCGGATGGAAGGTTGTTTACGACTTCAGAATCATTTAAAGCAAATTCAGATTTAATATTAATCGAGTCTTCATTATTGGGAATAATATAAAAGTCAGAAGAGTTAGGTAAAATAGCATCTTCGACTTTAACTTTTATATCTAAAATATTACGATGAAGCTCTTCAACGGAATTGTCAATGTCTCGTTTTATTTGAGATGGTGATATGTTTACAAAAGAGTCAACAGACTCGGAAGAATTGGATGATTTTTTCATTAAAAAGCAACTCAAACGAGCTGAAAAGTATGGGATTTAGCTTTAAAGTAATAGGGGCTCTTTTATAGTGGAAAAAGAATCCAGAAAGGTATAGCAACTTGAAATAATTTTATAGAGAATTTTGAATAAATAAATAAACTATATATATTTAGTTTTTGGAGATCTAATAATGTGGTGATAGATCAATTACAACAGGTATAAGTCTGTGAAAGAGCAGATTAGTGGAAAAAAAAAAGAAAGGAAAAACTTTTAACTAGTAAAACAAATGTATGAATGTACAAAATATGATATAGGTATATTACAGTATATCGATTAAAAATAGCTATGTATATAGCTTAATATATAGTTATTAATGCAATATATGTTAATAAGAAAGCGGGAAATGAAGTGGTCTATAAGAATAATACTAAAACAAAGAACACTAGAGAAGTTATTAGTTAATGGGCAATGCTAACAAAAAGACATCGGCCAAACAATACAGGCAAAGGGTTTCTAAACTAGGCTTTTTGGTAAGAAAAAATGGTTATATTATCAAGTTAGTCCAGAGCTTCTTGTAAAGAAAGAGAGATGTACCAGCTATATCGTTTAAATTTTAAGTTATGGTTGCAAGTAACTTGTTAATATTATAAGTGAAATGAAGTAAAACCCAGTTTAATTATACATTTTTCTGGTTCCTACTACAAAAATATACTTTTTGCTTAATTTTTTCAGTTCAAACTAACATGGTCGCTTTAATTTCTTCTATTCGCACAGTTTTTTTTTTATCTTACCACAAACTCTTTTCACTTGCTTAAAAATAATTTAGCTATTGGCCGAATAAAATATATGTCAAATGATTACCTTGAAATTAATTGGGTAAAGAAAAAGCGATAAAGCCTTAATAATGAAAGTGCTTGCCAATAAGTTTAAAAGTTTTTGAGGTACATAGAACAAGGCCAATAATGTACCAATACTCTTTTTATGCTCGCACGCTTTCGCTTAAAATATTGATTAAAAGTTTGAACTCCTGTTATTGGTCCATTGCTGTGTTTGATTAGCCCTTTCCCTTCCAACGCTCTATAAAAAGTTTAATTTAACGATTCGTTTATGAATTATAATTATGTTATTTATTTGCTGCAATTATGAAATAAACCAATTATATAGGCTCTTGAAATTATTAATTTTCAATGAATTCAGTTGGCTACAAACGGTGGTCCAAAAATAGTATACCGCGAGGGAAAGGGTTATTAGCTCCTGCCAAAATGATATCAATGTTTATATGGCCAATAATCTAGCATTTCAAACCATTCGAAAATTACGCGGCACTGTTCATGGTATCTTTTGGCATAGTTTCAGGAATTGAACACATCAGAAGCGTTTAGCTCACAAAATGTTAAAGCTCAAGAGGTATCTATTCGCTAGATACTTTTATCTGGGAATTATTCTGGCGTGCAGCGTTAGAGTCCAATTAAGGAAGGTAAAGGCGGGTTAATATGCTTCTCAATTGTAGACCAAAGGGGGTTACATAGGGTATAAGTTTGTAAAATAAAATGACCAACAATGCAAACAATATATAAAATCATTATAATTGATAACTCCAAAAGTAAACGTAATAGTTAAAGTATCGAAGCTCCCCAAATAATAAGTATTTTTTCGTTAGTCCAAAAACTATGAATTGCTCAATAAGAAATATTATACTCTATATCTCTAATAGAGTAACCCAATCAATCTCACGAAGTAGAAAAATGTAATTGCTTGCTAAACTAGAAGCTAGACGCTCAATCAGCCTTAGATGTTAGCAAGAAATCACACCACCACAGATAATAAATATTAGGTAATGTAAAGCGTAAATTGATAATATATTTTTGTAAAATTAATTTTTTAATTTACAGTTTGAATATATTCTATCACAGACTATTTTATTTGAGTTGTAGTAAATTGATTTTATATACCCCTTTCTTGTATGTGGCATTTAAACATATAAAAAACTACTCTTGTTCGTTTCATGAAAATTATAATTTGACCACAAATTACACATGATAAACTATGCTGCAAATAATTTTTGAACCGAGGGATAGTGTATCCCTTTCGCGTCCAACACTCTTTAAAAAAAGTAACTTAATGATTCAACTATGATTTATAATTATAATTGTTATTTGTTGATATTCTATAATATACCAATAATTCTTAAGTTCTCGGAATTATAGTATATTAATTGAACGCAGTTGGCTATATCTCAAGATCAAAAAAAGTCTACCGCCCATGAAAAGAGTATATACCACTTACTAATATATATAAATAATAGCGCGTTTACTGAAAGAATAAATTCATTACCCTTATTGTTCTATAGGTGAGTCGTTCACTCTATAAAACCAAAAAACTACGATGGCCCAAAAAAACCAAACCATAAAAGATAAAAATTTATTAGATTTATAAAGCTAATATGGATATAAAATTATTACCAATACTTGTGTCAAAAAGTCAAAAAATCCTTGTTTTGGTTATATCAACGCTGAAGTAAATCGAATAAGCCGACATTTCATAAATAAACTATGATATTATTATTGTGTATAAAATATGTTATAGTTAGATTAAAACCAGTAGTATTTTATATTTATCTACCTAGTAGTTGATTAGAACAGTTTACAATTTTTTAAAGCTTACTAGTCTTGAGTAAAAAGAGATTGTGAAATGTATATAGCACTTATACAGATTAGATCTTATAATAAAACTAGATAAAAAAACATCATAGCA
Source organism: Smittium culicis (assembly GCA_001970855.1). NCBI lineage: Eukaryota > Fungi > Kickxellomycota > Harpellomycetes > Harpellales > Legeriomycetaceae > Smittium > Smittium culicis. Next base: position 9,374 of record LSSN01005717.1, on the reverse strand, counting down.
AAGAATTAGCATCATGCTAAAAATAAAAATTTATAAACAATTTAACCATTTTTCGAGTAGTAGACTGTTTTTGATCTACCAAGTATAGCTAACAGTTTTCAATTATAATAGTTTAATTCTGAAAAATAAAAAAATATTGACTGATTACAATAAAACAGCAAATAATATAACTTTTTTAAATCGCTAGCGAATCATTATGTTCAGTTTTTCTACGAGTGTTGGACGGGGAAGGGTTAAACGTGATTAATACCGATAATACAATATCATCAATTACTGTAGCTAAATTAAAATATATTTATATACTTTTAATCATTCTTCTAAAATAAGATATTTAGCGCTTGTAATATGTAAAAATTGATTAAAATTTACAAATAAAATGAGTTTTTGTCTACAGTTTATATAAAATTAATGTACATTCCTTCCATTCATCATATTCTTGTAAAATTAGATAAAATCAAAAGTATTATCAAATACTGTTCTTAATCAACCCTTGCTGAAAGCAATTAAACTAAGCCTCTAAAGGAAAAGAAATATCATAATAAATTTTGGATAAGTATATTATTTATAATTATTACACTAAATATTTTAATGATTATTAAAATTAAAAGAATATTAAGCGTTATATGAATGATGGAGGCATTATCCACAACATAAATATATAAAAATAAGATAATTTCTATTGTCAGATGTAAATAGATTGTTTTTAGGAACAAATGAAGATAAATACAATAATAAAAAGCTAGAGAAAGTATATATTTCTTTCGTTTAATAGTAATAAATTGTGTTTCTAAGCGATAGGAATATCAAGAAATATTTTTTTATAGTTGTTTTAATCAATTTTTAGAATCTTAAACCATTTTCACAAGCAGTTGATTTTTTTGATCCTTATAGTTTAGCAAATTAAACCCAACTAAAATAATATAATTCCTAGGATCAATGGTATATTAGTGTATGAATATATAGCTGCAAATAATAAATTAAATTATAAATAATAAACTAATCAATAAACTAGCTTTTTTTTTCTAAGAGTTGGACGAGAAAGGGCGAGCTTTCTAAAATTTAAAAAGTATATAATTTATAATTTCAATACAATATTTTTATGCTGACTATTTTTTTTTTAAAAAAAGAGCTACAAAGAGATAAAAAAAACTTAAATTCATATATATATATATATATAAAGTTTTCTTACAATATTCACATAAATTCAATGTATCAAATAATTATGAATAAAATCAACCGTGATTTGAGAAATAGATATTATTAATCTGAGCCACTTTAAATTCGCTAATTAAAAAAAATTATAAAGTGCTTACTTTATCTAATGTTCAAAATTTGATGGATAATATATATATAGCTCAGCAGTTATTAAAAAAAAAAATTAAGATTAAAACCTATTACTTGAATGGAGTATTAAAATTCAAACGATAATTATATATTTCACTTTTATTTATCACACTATTCTTTATAAAAGGAAGCATTAATTTTTGAAATTTAAATTGAAAATCCACGAGCGATTTAATAGGGAAAAGTCAAAGTAAAATATAGTGTATTTGGAAATGCAATTTTTATTGACTCTATAACATCTAATGGTAATCAAAATTATAATATTAAACCTATATAAAATATAAAAAATGTCATATAACCTAAATAAATATATTTAGTATATAACGATAGAAAAAATCAATGCATTTCTTTGCGTATGAATTTAGTTCGAGTGCTTCAGTGTATGTAAATAAGATCAAAATTCATTGCAATTCTTCATCTCTGAGTTTCATTTTAACTAGTAGCTTTTTAAAACATCTCTTCAAGCTGGTTTTACTCATAGCGCTCTTAACTATTGGGTCCATAAAAAATGCTACTGTTATAAAAACTCCCTCAGTTCCTCTTAGTATATAAACTATTGTTGCGAAAACATACAAATCCGTTTGTAAAGCATATCCTACAGTTTTATATACCATAACAAAAAAGCTTGCTACCAGTGGTATTGCTGGGTACCAAATAGAGTGAAGGATTATCTTTTTAGTAACCGATCGAGTTCCCATGTTTATTGAATGTAAATAGCTTCTTATTGTGTTTCGCTTATAAAGAACCTCTGAATTTAATCTTTGCTTTTTTTTAATTGTATTTATCAGCATTATTGTTAACACAACGACTGCTATCGAGCTTAGTAGAGTCCAAATTAAATACCCAACCCAAATATATACAAATGCTCTTTTGGTCTCAGGGTATGCAAGGTTGCAAAAATCGGCGCTAAAATCATCGTAATTTTTGTAGGCTGCTAATAAAAATCCAGGTATTAGCGTGGATAAAAATATGCTCACAATATAGTAATATTTTTCATAATTTTTGATGTTTTTGACGTTGTATTTAAACAAAAGAACTAGGTGAAGCATGATAGTGACGCTGATAAAGCTCGTAAATATATCGAAAACGGTAACGAAATACCGGGAAACAGTGCAGCCTACAGTATTAACGCGCTCGAAAACAATTAATATGTAAAATATGCTAGAAAACATATTTGACACCAATATCACAATCCCTTGTCTAATAGTTATTCTATTAACAATCTTTTTATCTGTTATATAAAATAATAAGTAAAATATAAGTGTAGAAAATGAAATTGCAAAGCATACTACAAACACTGCTAGGATGATATTTTGGGATGTATCATTATCTTTGCTTATCGCCATATCGTATAAGATTTATGATTTTTAATTTTGGTATATCGAATACTTTTAATTTTTTGTCTTAAGATGGTTTTAACTGTTGAAAATATATTTTCATATCTAAATTTATTTAAAAAAAATCTTAATTTACGATTATAGTTTAAGAGTGGTAAATGCAAAAGAGATTATGGATTTCGAATAATTTTCGCATCTTATTTACAAGTACATTTCAAAAAAATTTCAAACTGAATGATAATAAAACTCGAGTTCCTAGATAAATACCAGTAATCAAAAAAATGAATTTTCAATTATAATGTTTCAGTTTTCCTTGCATTTTTTGTACATTTATATTAAATGATATCTAAAGTTGTTTCCATTTGCTTAATAGCGAATTTTTTTTACAAAGCGTATAATTATTGATTTGATAGAATTTTTTATTCAAAGATTCTAATTCGCATATAAAATTATTTAGCCAATAAAATATAATATCAAATAAATTGGGGGTAGTGTTTTTATTTATAAAATTTGTTAATTGGTTTTAGAGGTTTAAAAGTGTCCTACTACACGCGAAAAGGTTATTTTTGTTTTAAATAAAAAGAATTAAAAAGCTTATAGCAAAGCAAACTTATATTTCAAATGAATAAAACATTTCAATCCATTCAAATAAATAGTTTAATTGAATTTATCGAGCGCCAATGTTTCAATGTAAATGCCTTGAGATTTATCCAGAATAATTCAAATAGTTCAATAAAAATCGCCTGCCTAGCATAGTTCATGGTATTTTTAAATAGAGAGTACATATAATTTGCAACAAATTTTTTAAACTGAGTTTGTGGCATTATGTGTCTATATTTTTTTTCTATCTTTTAAGAAGTTTTGGATATTATAAAAATTACCTATTTATTATCACCGCTCCACAATATAGTTAAGAATTAAAGGTAAAAAAAAAAATTCACTTGTATTTTTCATTTTTAAAATTCAACTTTGTGGATAACATCTGCAAAACTAATTATTCGTAAATTTGTGTTAGTCTAGCTATCGATTTAACAATGTCTATAAATCCTTTATTTTTCTCGACTTTAAAAAAAAACTAAAACCTCAAAAATTAATTTAAAAAAATTATATCCAACTAAAGCAAGACATATTCAATGGCATATTGATAAAAATAACAAAATTTTTATATCGTATTAGTATGGGAGATCCTCACATCTTTCACGAGCAGTAGGCTATTTTTGAGCTATCAAATATAGCCAACAGCATTCAATAAATTTATTATATTTCCCAGACATGTAATTATTCGTTTGTTGAAAAATAGCAGCAAATAATAAAACTGCTTATAAACCATAAACGAATAATTAATTCCAAGTTTTATATTAATGTTGGACGGGAAAGGGTTGGAAAAGGTGTCATTTTATGGTGTGAAGTGTTAAAATATATAAATTAGAATTAATATTTAGTAGATAATGATAAGTTAGTACATTTTTTAGCAAATAGAAATTTCAAATTTATGAAATAAACAAGCCGAAACGCAATTCAATTACGCCAATAATGTTAACAATCAATGAATTCCCAAGCTAATAACATTAACATTAACTGCAGCAAAGCTCTCTCTTCGTATAGGACCCCCTATATAACTATTGATAGGCTGAAATATATAATGGGGAATTACTTGCACATACAAATTGAAACAATTCAGAGAAAAGAAATTTGTACTATTTAATAGCTCATCTCCACACTTTTTATGTTTCTCCAAATATTTTTTAAACAGATTCGTTCAAGTTATTGCTATTATCATTATAATTATGTTGAATTATATAAAATACATCTAGTCGATATATAAAGATATAATTCAATCATTATATTTTATAAAATTGGGCAAATCGATATTTATTTTAAATTTAAGTATCATTTCGTAGTTAAAAAATAAAAAATTACATATCCTGTTCCTGTTCCTGTCCAACAAGTCTTATAATAATGTACTAAGTGGTATGACAGTGATCCTTAATAGTGTTTATTACTTGATATTACTGTAAATAATCTAAATGTTATACAATTTTTTTAATTAGGCTATTATAATTGAGCGTAGTTGGCTATTTTTATTAGCTCAAAAAAATTCTAGCACCCAGGATAGGGTTGATTTTTTTTATAAATCTTAAAAATCACTTTAATATAGTGATTTTCTGATTAAATAAATATCAGTAATATTAATTTAGCAAGCATATATTTTTCGAATGGCTTCAATTTTCGATTTCAGAAAATTATTTATTCAAAAAATGCTGCTTTTATTTACTTTATAGGCAGTTCCTATTAAAAAAACAAGATTTTTGGAATTTTGGTTATTTATGTCAAGAAATATAATTGATTCTATATTTTAGAAAAATAATATATATTTATTAGTACAGTTTGTTAACCTTGATGGGTAATGGAATAGTAGTTTTAAAATATTTACATTGTATAAATTTTTGATGAAAAATTCAAAAAGAGTGCTAATACTGTCAAATTAATATCATATTTCAATACGATTATTGAAAAAATTTAATCTTGTGATTAATAGACCATTACTACTGTGATATTAATGTCAAGATCATTGCTAGAATAATTTTATTAGTATTTTCTAAATTTTAATTTTTATTACAGTAATATAAATCAAACAAATTTAATAATCTAAGCTGATAGGTTTAGCTAAAATAGAGATAGTTAATTAGCTTTAAGGGCGGTTGGTGTGGCAAAAACTACCAGCCCCTAATAATAAATCATGAGGCATAATAATCCTCCACGCGTAAAAAAATTTCATAGAAAATATATATCATTTAAAAATATTACCTAGAGTTTTTTTAATTTAAATTTACGTTATATTAAGTAATAGATATATCAGTATTATTCACACTGATGAAAAATATTTAATTTATATAATTCCTTGATTGAACTCAACAAATCGACATAATTTTGATACTAAATTTAAATTAGAACTAGCTTAAAAACAAAAAAATATCATTCTCTTATTTTATATTGAAACATTTACATAATTTTTTTCAACTTTAAAGCGTATTTTTTTTTTTTTTATTTAAGTATATATTAAAAAATTAAGCTAAAAACTTGGGACATTATTTGCGTGTATACTTTAATTTAGCTGGGTTATTTTTTTTTGGATATTCGAAATATCAAGGTCTATAATTTAGGTTCACTAAAACTCGATCAGCTAAAATAGTCAATGCTAATCAAAAGACATGTTAATTTTAGTGACATTCAATTTTGATCATAATTGAAATGTGTATGGATTTATAAATAAAATACTACCTATCGAATTGATATTTATTAATGGGTTCATTCTTTTCGTTTTGAATAACATTTTTTAACGAGAAGCTTATAAGAAAGGACTACGGTGATAAATAGAACTTATGCTAATTATAATTAAAAGCTTATATATTCTGGGTCCAATAATTTTTTCGTGATCTTGTAAATGATATGATGGTGACTTTTAATAGCAGTAGTCACTTTATAGAGAACTTTATTTTAATAGCGGTAAATTTTCCTGAAAATAATTGACTTATTGGTTATGCTTACCTACAAAAATGCGTGGCTGTGAATTTTTCAGATTTTTCTTGGTGAGCTGGAAGGTTTGGTGATTTCAGTATTTAACTAATGCGTCCGAGACTTTTAGTCATCTATGCTTAAAGCCATTGATCACGATTAGAATGATCATGAATTTTTTTTAACTGGAATTTAAACTTTAAAAAATTCCTACTCTTAGAAAGCCTAACTGAAGGATAATGAAATATGCTTTTAATCTAGTGATATTCTTTATGCACTATTGTATATGAATTTAGCTATTATGATGCTATATATCGATTTAATATAACAAAACATGAGTATAATTTTTAAAATACTTATCGTTAATAGCTCAAGAAATGTATTTTACGAGACTGTTTTTTAACTGTGCAGTTAAAAAAAAAACACAAAATAACCAACTAAGTGAAACCATTACTCGCATAGCTTTTAAGCCAAGTCCTGTGATTAAAGTGGCCATTGCTTAGACTAATAAGCTATGCTTATAAATATCTGGCGTAAATACTAGTTAAGGATTGGTGAAACTTGACTGCCATTTTAAACAAGTATTTTTACTTGCTGACTAAGGCTATCACAATTGCTCTTATGAGAAGCATTTCTTGCCTCAATAAACCTTATTTTTTGAAACATTCCAGTATTTATATTCCCAGAAAAAAATAGAGCTGAACTTTTTATTTTAAAGCTTATTCCTTACACGCATTTTTTCAATTTATGTCTACCATTTTTTTTAGTATATCCCTTAATAATATAATCCTCCTCACCCACATACACTTATTTAACTGTAAACGATTCATCGGCAATCCTCACTAAAAGTGCATTTATCGGACAATTCAGTCAGCCTAGCACAGTAGTGATTAGACTAGCACCCACAATGAAAAATCCCGAAGATCTCCAAGTAATTTCAGCTAATGGCAGAAATGATCGACGTAGAACAAAGCCTAATTTAAACAGAATGGTAGATAGAGGCTCTTTACTTCCAAATAGGCCTTCTGCTTCAGAAATAGAATATTCCCCCGATCTATTTCCAAACATATCAAAAGCATATACTCCCAAAAAAACTAGTATGGCCCTAAGAAATTTACCTGGGAATAATAGTAAAACTATTCTTAGTGGCCTTGATAATGACTTTTCGCTATATATCAAAAATCAGGAATTAAATAATGAGTTTGGCTCAACAACGACCATTAATTCTCAAGAGAGCATTGGAATAAAGAATTTCCACTCGTCTCATTATAGCTCTCGCTCTAGCTCTAATTATTTAAAGAAAAAAAGCGACTTGTCAAAAGCTATACGCTCTGGCGGTATTGAGCGCTTAGATTCGGCCGCAGTTAAAGAAATCTACTATGACGAACCTGATTTTTCAAACAAAGATTTAAGCCCCAAATTCCCAAGCTATATTTCCACTTCTAGCACGCTTAGATCTCCTCATAAAATCTACTTCTCTGATAAAAACTTACACTCTCAGGATCATTTTAACAATCCTAGCAGCATTTATAGTGCTGAAAATTCCAGAAATTCTTATAGGAATAAAAATAACGCTCCGTCGAAACTGAAAAATTTACATTGTATGCTTAATTTAAATTTTTTTTTTTAATTATTGCTCTATTGATTTCTAAAATTTTGCTATCTTATATTCATTAATAGCCCCGAGCAAAGATCAGCCTGTGTTTACTACTAAGCACGCTAAACGCTCTAGTTTCTTATACTCTGAAATTGATATTGATTCTAAGCATTCCACAAATAAGAATAACAATATTAATATCTCTGAAGGCTCTTGTGTAAAAGATAGAATGGTTTCAATAGGAGGTGAAGATAAACTAAAAAATTTACAAAAAGAACTAAATATTGACACCAGAAAAAATATCAGAAAGCCAACTTCCCCTCTGTCAGCAAACATCAAAACCGATTCTGCTAGAACCATAAACAATAAACTTGGTTCACCACTAGCTGAGTCTCCAAAAAAAAGCTCTAAGGCTCAACTGGAAATAAATTTAGCCAGACAAAATCAAAATTTAAATTCATGCAATTACCCTTCTCTTGATTTTAATAAAAATATTGAAATGGTGGAAATAAACAGCGTTAATAATAAAGAAGTCACATACACATCTAATACAGAACTTGGTATTAATTTACATAATCATTCCAATCGAATAATACCTGAAAATGATGCTGAGCCAACAGACTCTAATCTCCATTCAAATAAAGCCATTGAGTCAAATTTGCCGCATATTAGAAATGATACCAACACTAACTTATCTTCAGAAATAAACCTCGAAAACTTAGATTATCGAAGTTATATTCAACCTAATGATGATTTCAACGCCAACAACCCTGAGCAATACACCTCAACAGAAAATAACTTTCGAACTCATGTTCATCCGAAAGCTAGTCACACTAGAAGCTACAGAATGAATAGAATAAGAATTCAGCGCGATTATTTCCAAGGCGACTTATGTAGATTTCAAGAGTCTATTCCACTTGAGCTTAAATCAAAGGTACTTACTCACTAAACATTCTCCCCTTTAATTTTTTTTTCTGTCAATCTTCAAATTAAATTATTTTACTTTAGATCAACAATAGAGATTACTTCGAATTTATATCTAAAGTTAACGAATTACTCTTAAAAGCTGAAGGAAATAGGCTAATTAACTTTGTAGAAGGGTTTTTTGCTTGTATTACTTTATATATGTATTTACTAGTATCTAAATCTCACCACCAAAAGGTTCTCAACTTTTCCTATATATTTATTTTAAAGTGAATTCCCATTTTTTTAAAAAAATAACTTTTACTTTAATTCTCTTTCTTCTCACTAAAATACTAGACTATTCTGGAATTAGTTAACTACATTGAAGAGTCCAATAAAAATCTATTTAACCCTGCTGGATATTCAATTATTGACCCTCGACAAACTGCTTTTATGTTTGTAAGTTTTAGCCAACCTACTTATATTTTATATTTTTTTAATAAATCTATGACTTAATTTTTTTTATGCATTTTCTAGATCGAGATAACTCGTCTGTGAAATAATTATATTTTCTTCTGTAAACTTCTCTCCATTACCCATTTGCATATACTATATCCTGTAATAATTTTCTCCTAAAATTTCTCTTGTCCAATATCAACCATTTTAATTAAACTGGT
>LSSN01005714.1:0-10991 GCA_001970855.1 Smittium culicis | reverse complement strand
ATGCTCTTAGAGATAACTTGAAGTATTCAATCTCTTCTATTGTGAGATTCCCGTCGCCAATATTTAGCCCATTCAATCTGTCTTCTGTCAGTCTGGATTTAGTTGACGGAAGTATTTTGTCTCGATCCATAATAGAAGGTGACTTAGTATTTTTAAGGATTCTCGGGACTGGATATATCTTGTCCTTGACGGATTTGTATCTTGTCATAACCTCAGTAAAGTAATCGTCTGATCCAATAAAAGGTTCCATGTTTACTCGAACTAATGAAGCACCAACGTCTCTTTCTGAGAGTCTGTCGGAATTCGGAAATCTTTTGAGCCTTCTAGCATCCTGTCCGTCGTTTACAAAGAACGATGCGGCTGCGTCGGTGTTCTCGTTCCTAATTGTGTACCATAATGATCTGTCTAATCTGTTATCCTTAAGAACTCGGCTGCGAATATCCCAAGGTCGTCCCAGTATTACTGGGGTGTTAGTGTGATTGCTAAAGAAGATAGGTACTTTAACAGTAGCACCCCCTATTTCTTCCTCCATGTCTTCACAAACTCCCATCATTTTCGTTGAGCCTTGATTCGCGTCAACTAAGTTCCAATTTATTGAATTATCCAATTTAACCCTTCCGAGAGACTTCAAGGCATTGTATACGTCCGAGCTCATTACATTGATTTCACTTCCTTCATCGAATAGTAATGTGACCTCAGCACCTTGAAGTTTTCCTAATGATTTCCCAGAGCCGACAGCAAGGTACTCTGTCTTCCAACCAATGTCTTTGGTTATCTCATCTTCGGGGCTTCCCGCAGAGATCCTATCGGTTATAACTACCCTCCTTGGTTTAAAATTTTCATTTATCGCCTTTCGAATTTGTGGCGAGATGCTGGCTATTTCTTGCAGCGACAACTCAATTTTGGAAGATTTGCATTTATCCAGAACACTTTCCTGCAGGTTAGTATCCACAATATTTGCTTTAACTTTATATTGCTTCTCAAACTGTTTCATATTATAGTTGGTAGAGTTCTCTGATTCAATTTCGAGGTTTTCTCTGGGAACAGGTAGACTCTCTGATGATTCAAGTGGAAATTTACCAGAATTTATGCCCACATCTTCAGTTTCCGACCTCTCTGCATAAGGTGAAAACCTCTCTTTCTTATTACTTTTACCTCTGGTCGCTGCATAGGAATTAACAAGGTTATCAAACTCTGCAGCCTTGACAATCTGGTTAGTTGAGTAGCAAAAATCGCAACCTGTATCCTTCTCAATGTATACGTGTCGATTGTGAGCGGATTGAATGGGTCTTACTAGAGTCTTTATTCCGCCATTATTAAAATTTAATGGGTACACCTCTCCTCTAGAATTAGTGATCATGCCCTTTTCGCCAATTTTTACTAAACCAGATTTAAGATCTTTGGATAGATCGGCGCAGTCCCTTTTTGCGTGGTCACCATCACAATATGCGCATTTGCTTCTTGCCCACTGTATTTGTGATCCGGTTTGTGGAATAATATTGCTCCTTCTCTCATTGACTTCCTCAATTCTCTTAATCGCCAAGCTCATATCGTCCATCTGTTCGACAAGAGATTTATAATTCCTAGACTCGGTGTTATTTTTATCGATAACTGAGGAACTAGGATTTTTAGTTTCGGTGTTGGGAAAGTACAATTTTTCAGCTGTTTCGCTGTTAATGGATGGCGGCAGGTCTGAGGAATCCGATCTTTCCACCTCTTTACGTAATTTGTTCATGCGTTTCAAGTATACCACTTCTTTCCTGACAACATCCGATAGAAAACCAAATTCGTTCAATATCCCTTGATCAGTGTATATAACTGAGCCGATTCTATCGAGAATGGTTGCAGGTACAGATTTAATAAATAGTTTAGATTTGGTATTAGGGAGAGCAGAACCATCCGAAAGCAGCTTGGAGCATACATAGTCGAAGGAATACACAAACTCTTCAAAGGAATCTACAGTAAATTTAGAATTAATCGATTTGAACAAGTCATCTAAAGACTCCTCGACCGAGTCCTGTTTAAATCTAGTGATAAGCATGCTTTTGAATTCTAGCCAGTCCCTGTTTGAATATGCTTGGGTCTTAATAAGACTGTTTGTTATATCCTTGACACAGTAATACGGAAAGAGTAAAGTCTTTTGTTGTGGGGGGTTCTTAAGTGAAATCATTTCGTAAAATTCGATAAACTCTACAACGCCAGAACCATTAAAAACAGGCGCGTTTGAAGAACCGGGAGCCAGAAAAGTGACCCCTCCACTGATCGGAGGTGAAGGGTCACCTAAAATTGATAATGGTATATTTCCCGAAGTCATAATAACGGATATTAGGTCAATGTGAGTAACTTTGAAAGAAAGTAAAATTTAGCAAGATTATATTAATGCAGTAAAACGAATGGTAGGCGGTGCCTCAATATGGATAAAATTTCTGAACAGCTGGGGTAGAAATTAGGCGCAAACGGTTCAGAATAATAAGCTGAACTAGCAAAGTACTGACGGCAAGGTTGTAGAACGCAGTGGCGAAGTACAGTGAAGTACGGAAGAATAGCACCAAAAATAAGCCTCAGGTTTGTTGTCCTGGCTGGATCATCAGTTATATCGTGGGTTTAGTTGTTCCACGTGCCTAGCTAAATAACTAGGATTAAATTACGAGTAATATGGGCTTATTTTTGTTTAGGTTGGTTTTATTCTTTTCGTTGTTTTTTTTTTTTTTCAAAAAGTGTCTCCTTCCTCCTTTTTATAGAGTTTCGTTTAAAGAATAAAAAAAATTATAAAGTAAATTCCTAATACGCAGTCTAAATGTTTCATAAAAAAACCCCCTTTATGGGAAAAAACGAAACATAGCTGCCATATTCGTTTATCTGATAACGTAATGTTATCTATTCTGAACCAACGACGGTTCAGAGACCTTATCGCAGTTATTCACTGCGACAGATATCTGATTATTAGATGTTTTTTCTAGTTTAATTATTAGTTCAATATTTTTTTTTAGTTTTTCACGTTATTTTTGAATAAAAAAAATATTATCAGGATACTGGTAACCCTTACTATTCGCGAAAAATAAAAGCCAATTTGTACGCAATTTACAGAAGAACTATTAATATTCGTTCTAGTGTTATATTTTATATGTGTTTATTTAGGGATGAGGGACATAATATATATTTATTAACTATGTTATAATATAATAATACTTGTGATTAGTAAAAGCTATATTAGTGGCTAATTACTTAATTAGGGATTAACCAATTTACCCCTAACACTAGTATAAAATTTTGTCCAATAAAATTCGCGAACAATAATAGAATTAAGCTGTTAATTCTATAATTGAATAATTGTAATCCCGAATACTAAAAATATCGTGAAAAATGAGAATATTTCTTTGTTGTATTTTCAGTTTATTTAAAAATTAGTTCGAAATTAGTATTTTCATTTTACGCAAAATTTTCAATAGTTTATTATAAGCTAATTTTAGTAACCCAGCCCATTCTATTTATACATGACCTCAATAAAATATAAATTTATCTGTTAAAGTACCTTTTAATACATTTTTTAATATTTTTTTTTCAAATTCCTTTTAACTAATAAATAAAAAACGAAACGAAACGAAATTAGTAAAATTAAAAACATGAAAGAATTCTAATTATTTCAAATTTTCTTCAATTCTATAATTAAAAAATAAAAAGTATGGTTGAATGAATAAATTAATAATATTTCATATTATACATGATAAAATAATCAAAAAAAAAAAAACTTATCCAAAATTATAATTTTAGAATCGATTAATAAATTTTTTCCAGAAACATTTATTAAAATCACAATCCCTGCCTTAGTCTTAGAACTATGTAAGATAAATGGTATGGCGCGACAATAGTTTTAATTAAGACTGTAATGAAAAAATAGTCGTCTATTTGATTTGGTAAATAAGTTAAAAATTATTTCTTTTATACTAAAGAAACTATTTTTATTTTTAATAAAGCGATTTAAATATAGTAATCAAAATCTTATTTATTTTGGTTTTAAAGTTTTTGTCTTTTATTAAATTCTCAAAAAAATTTTGACTGCATTTTCATTTTATGAAAAGATCAACTTTTTTATAAGAGCTTTAAAACAAACAAGATAAGTACAGATTCGATAAATTATATAATTTAAATACTATAATATAATATATTAAAGCACAAACATTGCGGATCCCTTGAATATAAACATGTTCTATTTGTAAGCGTAGATCCTCATATTTGGCAGATCTTAATTGAAAAAGTTATTAATGCATTTAACAATAGTTTTTGGTTTTTTTAATAAGGAAATGTATTATATAAATTAATAAAATCTTAACAGTGTGCTAAACTAATTTTTTGAACAGTTTATAATAACGTGGTATGGGTGAAGATATCTTCTAATTTTTCAATTTATAATTACTGGTCTATGCTAATTATCTTTTTATAGTTCAAAAATAGCTATAAATTATTCTTTATGATTGATTCCTTTATCTAGCCTTAAAATTAAGTTAGTATCAGGTTGGATTTCTTCATATTTTTCATCATTCGAGCTTAGATATTTTTCATTCTTATTCAAAAATTTTCACTTAATTCATCGTCATCAGAATTGTCCTCCAAAAGATGCTCATTTATATAATCCGATGTTAGGTCTCTATACCTCATTTCTGTACACATATTTAGTCAAAAAATTTTAGATTCGAAATCTTAATGTTTATTTCTATTAAGTTATTCTCGCACATTAATGGCATTGTATTTTCTTAGACACCTCTTAAACACAAGGCTGGTACTAGTTCCCAGGATTATGATAATTTCTATCGAATTTTTATGTTATAAATTTTCCAAAAAAACTGATACTAGATTTTTGTATTTCTTTTCTGAGTTTTTTAGCTTTTCAAAAGTTTTTTTTATTAACATACTTAAAATTCCAAAATAACTCTTTGATTGATTGGCTATATCAAAGAATTTGGTTTTGGGGTATGGAAAGAAATTCTATTACTTTTATTAGATTAAAAATATATTTAGAGTGTACTGATGCATAATCCATTAAAAGGAATATTTTAAAGTATATTCATTTTTTCACAGTAATAGTTTAGCTCATGCTGGATTTCATTCTTTAAATACTAACAAAAATGTAATTTCATATAATTTTTTTTTGAAGATCTCCAAATTACTTTGAGATCATTTTTGTTGTTTTCTTTTAAAGTTTTGAAGGTTTCAATAGAGTTTATTAACATTGTATTTAATTTATAATCTCCTGTTTAATTTTATAATAGTATCATTTTAACTTTATTTTATACGAGTTTAAACCCAGAGACTGTTTTTTCATATAATGAAATATACTTTCTTATCGGCATACGTTTCCAATAAATAAAAATTTCGTCCATAATATGTCGTAGTGGATTCTTTCTAGCCAAAGAAATTGCATCAATTCCAATCATTTTATTATTTTCTTTGATTCTATTTTTTCTTTCTATTAAGATTTCAGATCTTAAAGGTTATGATTAAAAAGGAATTTCTTTAGTTTTTATCACAAAGAACAATATATTCTTGGTGAGTTTTTTATAAAGCGATCCTCTATATGAGTAATTTTATATTATTTTATACATTTTACTTTCGAATAACTACTAGGTTATTTTTTTTATACCAACACTTTATATTTTAAACTTATTACAGATGCACTGTATAAACTGGTAGTGTCAATGATCGATTTTTTTGTAAAAAAAGCATTTTGATATAAATAGTCGTAACTTTTTGTTAAAAAAAAGAAAAAAGGAGGAGATACAACAACTACTGAATAAAAAATAATCAAAGTTTAATATCTTTTTTTTATAAATCTTTTCTTGTACAAATTTTGAACCAAATAAAACCCTAGAATATAAACTCTAGGTGGAGAAGTGGGAAAATCTCCGACAAATAGATACCTATATTAAACTTGAAATTAATTTAGAAATATTTATTATATTTTTAAGAATTTACCTTGCGGGGTAGATAACCCCCTTCTATAATAATTCTGCCCAATTAATTAGGGGATTTTCTTCCAGATTTACGACCACCACTCGCAAAATTTCCAGTAAATTATATAATATCTAGGTCTTCATACGTTAAAAATTTTCAAACCACCCAATAATTGAGAAAATGTAATACTTTCTTCGCTTGGGAATGCTCATTTAATATCCTGAAATATTGATAGTACTTTTTGATTAATAGATGATTCGCCATAGGCTTACTCAAGCTTGTTGACGTATAATTTTTATCCAAATATTATGAAATTATGTTGTAAATTACTTATTAAGACTTATAATTTATAATTTTGTTTGTTTAATTGTACAAGTTTAATTTTATCGATCTTAAAAATGATAAAAATAAAAGCCTAATATAATATATAAAGAAAGTACGCTTTCTTATATAGAAAAATTAAAAAAAGAACTTTTTCATTTCTTTTCTTTTCATCTCTTTTTCCTAAACGGTATTTAACAGCATATTTGACCTGTGTAAAATCTTTTAGGTGTATTATCCTGTGAAATAATAAATAGTATATAGAAAAAACTAAATTAAGTAAAGCAAATATAATATTTATAAAAAAATATGTTAAATAACTCCCTTTTTTCTGCCTCTTTATAAAAAAGGTCTTTGTAGAAGGAGAGACTAATAGATCTCATTCTACAAAAAAAAAACTAAAGAGGTTTTCTAAAAAGGATTTTGTTTTAATTTATTATAGTGTGAATCTACGACAGATGCTGTTGTAGCTGGGGAATTTCCCCTCAGCTGTAAGTCTATCTATTATTTTAGCCTTTTTTCATTTTAGAAATAATCTCAAGTCTATGATAAAAAGTCATATCTTTACTAATATATAGGCAAAATTGATTGATTTTCCCAATTTTTCCAGAATTTTTAAACATTATACCTCAAAGCACTTTCATTTATTCTTTTCATTTTTGCAACTTTGGGTAACTATTTTCATTATGAAGTGTATCAAGAACTTCTATCTTTTCGGAAATAAATATTTACTTTCTCTTTTTTTTCAAACATTTTTGCATTTTTATACTTTAACAATAGTAAAAAAGTTATTAAATATGATTTTATTATTATAAAGATCAAAAAAGTAAAGCTAGGATCAGATCAATAAAAGAGATTTATAATAAGTTGACGACCAAATTATAGTTATTTTTAGCATCAATTCAGAAAATCGCCATTATCTTATAAATAAAGAATAATTTTATTTTTTTGGAATTTTTATAAAAAAATAAATTTTACACTCGAAAAAAAAATCACATAAATTATGAACGCACAATTTTTGAATTTCCGGGAATCTTGAAATTTCGCGAATAACAAAATCGCGAATAACGAGGGTGATCTTTATATAGTTTTTTCGGCCCAGTTACACCCAGAAAATTTTCTGGTTCAACAGTTTTTTATTTAATATGAGAGGTACAGAACAAAGAAGGCGTTTTTATAAATAATGAGTTACAGCGTACGAAATTTAGTATTTAATTATTCAAATAAAAAAATCTGAATTATTTTTAGCAAATAGTTCTTTTTAAATAAAATAAATAAATTGAAAAATCAAAAATATCTACTAAAAAAATACATAACCTAAAAATGACGATTGATTTTTGTAGATCATTTTTGGTCTACTGAACAGTAATGCGCATTTTATAAAAAAAATTTTTAATCTACCGCCAAGGAAAGGGTTAAAACTGACTTCATTTTGCCCGAATATCGAAACTTTTCTTGTTGAATTTAGCTAACAGTTTTATGAGACTAGAATGTGGACGTGAGCATGCAAAGCCAAGTGCTGTCTCTCTGTCATTAATGATAGCAAACAATGAAACTGCTAATCAAATGATTTTTTTTTTAAAAAAAAAAAACTCTTTTTTAGTGGTATTTATCCGAGTCTATGCAAGTATATCCACGTATTAGATGTACACACTTTTAATAAATTGACATAATTTTTTAATCCTTTATGATATGCTGGCATTTTTTTATCAACCTAAATTATCCAAATAATTAACATAGTTACAATTAAAGTATAGACATTAAAATAATTATTGAAATTGAATTATACATATCAGATAAGTAATAGTCTTATATTTATTTATACAACTACTGCTTTTAAATTCGTTTAAAAGAATTCGCCTTTGAAAGGGCTAAAAAGCAGCTATTCTTTTTATTGAGTCTCAGGAGTTATTTAGAATTTAATTGGCAAAAGTATATTTTTTATTAGTTTTTTGAATACTTTTAAATTATGTTTAATAAACTCTCTGTAAAAAAAAAACTTGGCAAAAAAATTACAAGTACGCAGAATTTAAATAATCTGCCAATCTGTGAACCAGCCAATTAATCATCTTGCTTTCCCCCCTCTTTTTAGGCTAATTGTAAGTTTCACAACAAAATGTTACCAAATGCAATGAACCAACCTCGAGTATTTTATTATTGTTTGATTTCTCTAAGATAAGAATATTTTTAAAACTAGGGCAAGGATTAGGACAAGAGAAAAACTAGAACTTGAAATCGACGTTGAAAAGTTTGATCATAATATGGGGATATCTAGACTCGTTTATATACCTTAGTCCAGCTTTGTAGTTTGCACGCGTTGATATAGTAGTTCCAATTAGCATTGTCTTTACCGCAATATAATAGGAAATATTATTTCTGAATGGCCAAGCATGGCTACTAGATTCGAGATCTTTATAATATATTCGCTAATTATTTACGCTTTTATAACTAAACATCCCCTTTCAGCGGATGTAGGCTTTATTTGAGCTAATAAAATAATCCAACCATATAACATTAATTTAATTTAATATCAAATAATAATTAATTATTGGCTGATAATAATGATACATCCAATAATACATAATTATCACTTTGCTCTTCCAACTATGGTTTTTAAGTGTGCTGAGTGTTGTCTCCCTGAATGACTAAATTAAGACTGCTTGAATAAGATATAGTCTAGTACTCTTTAGAAGCCTTTTATCTTGCTACTTTATGAAGCTACCTTTTTGAACTAGTAAAAGTTTTTTTTTTTAAAGAATATATAATAAAATGTCTGTCGATACACAAAAGGTAGTTTTAGTAACGGGTGCCTCGAGAGGTATAGGCCGTGCAACATGTATCGAATTGATCAAGCTGGGTGTCAAAGTAGTTGGTTTTGCACGTAGCTCTAAGGATCTGGAAGATTTGTCTTTTGAGTGCTCCAAGATCAGATATTCCGCAAAGTTCTGTTATTTTGTTGGAGATATAACCAGCAATGAGTCCTGCGATAAGTATATAGAATACTCGATTCAAAGGTTTGGTAGAATCGATGCTCCAGTAAACAACGCCGCCACTTTGGATCCATTGAAGAAGCTCTCTGAAATATCCAAACTTGATCTCATGCGCCATTTCGACATCAATTTCTTCTCTCCCCTGTACCTCACTCAGCAAGCGCTGCCATACTTGACCAAAACCGAAGGCAGAGTCATCAATATAAGTTCGGGCGCTGGAACAAACGCCTACTACTCTGGGGGTGCGTATTGCAGCTCTAAGGCCGCCCTGAACATGCTCACTTCATGTTTGACCATTGAAGAGCCTGCTGTCACTTTCCTCGCTCTGCGTCCTGGAATAGTCGACACCAACATGCAGACCACTATAAGAGCCTCTGGAGATGTTATGAAACCACAAGACCTCGCCATATTCGTTGAGTTACACAAAACTAACAAACTCCTCGACCCCAAAGTTCCTGGCTTCGTCATCGCCAACATCTCCATCCGCCTCCAAAAAGACCTCTCTGGAAAATTCTTCTCTTGGGACTCGCCTGAACTCGACAGCTACAGATAAACTCTTGCTACCTACACCCTCTCGCATTAGAATCTAATACTCCCTTTATGCTCTTCTCCTATTATTCACCTTGAATAAATCTTGTTTTTTTTTAATTATTTAATCAATTCGATGTGTGTCACTCATGTATATTTTATCACTTCTTCATTCCTTATATTATATTAACCAATTTCCTTTACTCGTTTTTAAAACTATCATCATGACTATCTGTAGATTATTTACAGACTTGGATAAATTAGTAATCACTAATTGTTTGAAACTCGTATAATTACTCAGAAAATGCTTGTAAAACTATCTATCCTTAACTTATTCTAAATATACTTACGATGTTTGTTGAGCATACATTCTTCGTTTCGTTCCGTCGTAATTTTAGCAACCGCAATGTATAAATCCGTTTTTAAGTTAAATTATTAAAATCCTGGTATCAAATTGAATGTCGAATCAGTAACTTGGGTTCCGCCATTAATAATATGTCTATCAAATAAATTGACAATTAAACGTAAAATAATATTGTCTTCACAATTAAATTCATACATTTTATATTTTTATCACGTTGCTCAGTCTCAATAATTTAAATTAGCTCTTAGCATCCCGAATCTCATATCCTAGTAAAAAAATATTAAAAATCACCTCTGACACCCTTTTTCTATCTTAATTTAATCAAAACCTGTTTTCATTCTTCCTAGTATCAAAATAAATATAAGATTATTTTGACGAGCAGAACTTTTCCTATCAAATTTTTTCTATTATGTAGAATTGCTTTTTTTAAAATCTTATTAGAAAGTACAGTAAAATCTCTGAGTAAGAAACAGGTATTTTTACCCCATTTTGGTCCAAATACCCTCTCAGATAGCAATTTGCCATCATAGAAGGTTTTAAATACTAAAAAAAGCTAGCAAGGAACTAGCTGCAAATTAACAAAAATAATTAGCTAAAATCTAGAATTAGAAATATAATAATTTGGGTTTATTTTTTTTTAAAAAAAAAAAGTAAAGCTTAATTCGCCAAGTACATGTTTTAGTTACTGTGTTATAAATTATGAGAAACTTTGCGACAGAGCTGAAAATTGCCTTCTCAGAGTGCAATCGGCAATTGGCTAGGTTATTTGCAATAAAAATAGTCAATTCACAAATAAATTTACTCAAGCATGCAAATTTAATTTAATTAGCTTATAAAAT
>LSSN01005713.1:0-10378 GCA_001970855.1 Smittium culicis | reverse complement strand
ATTTCTAATATTTTTTATATTTATCATCAAAATTTCAATTTGTTAGTAGAAAAAAGATACATTGAAGTAACAAATATGAGTTCATTTTAAATGGTGAGATTGATATTTTTTTTATCTGCTTTTAAGCGTCAATCTCCCAATAAAATCTATTAATTTGAAATAGTGCGATGATATATTTCAAATTTAAAAGATTGTGTCTTTGAGCAGGAGAATGATTGGATATGGGTGGCGGAGGGGTTTTTAGTTATAGACATTTCTTGGATGGATAATAATCTGTTTGATTCAAAAAAAACAAAAAAACAGTATCGCTTTGATTTATTTATAAGGAAAAAGTCTAATTAGTAAAAGAAAATGGGTTATAAAAAAGAAAGTAAGAAATGTTTGGGAAAAAAAAAAAAGAGGTAGAGAGTTAAGATATTATTAGAGGACTTAATTTAAAAGAATTTAAAAAGGGGGGTTATATTTAGTTTGATTTTTGGGAAATAAAATCCAAGATTTGTTCGATGGAGATAAGTTTTAGGTTATGGGTGTTAGCGAATTCGCGGCAGTCGTTTCTGCGTTTCATGGATCCATCGTCATTGACGAGTTCGCAGAGAACTCCGGCGGGGTAGAGGCCGGCGAGCTTGCAGAGATCGACTGCGGCTTCGGTGTGACCTTGCCTGCCAACAACGCCTCGTGGATCGGCGTACAGGGGCAAAACGTGACCAGGCTTGTAAAAGTCATCGGTCGTTGTTGTTGGGGAGGCTAGCTTATTAACGGTCATCGATCGGTCGTGTGCGCTAATACCCGTTGAAGTCTTCTCCTTTGCGTCAACTGTGATCGCGTACTGCGTGCGCTTAGGGTCCGTGTTGTTGGCTACCATGTGGGGCAACTCTAGTTGCTGCAGACGCGATGGCTCTAACGAGCAGCAAATAAAGCCAGAAGTATGCCTGATCGTGAAGGCCATAAGTTCAGGAGTTGATTTCTCGGCTGCGAAAATTATGTCTCCTTCGTTCTCACGATCTTCGTTATCAACAACAATAACTGGCTTTCCGTTTTCTATATAGAATTAAAAAAAAAAAAAGTTAAAAAATGAGAAAATATTTTAAAGCAAAAATGAAATGCTAGAACAAATATACTAGATGTAAATGATAAATGATATTGAGTATTTTTATAACGAAAAAGAATGAATAGTTGTAAGCTTAATTTATAGTAAAGCGTATAAAGTTATTTGGTAAAAGCAAGGGAAAATTGTAAGTTGAATGGTATATTTTGATATGGGATGACTTAAAGTATTGGTGAAAGAAAACGAGGAAATTAAAAAGTACCAGGTATTAAAAGGGTGGGGATTAAATGGTAAAGATGGACTAGAAAACTTACTTATATCTTGGATAGCTAGTTCTATGGAATCGAATAGAGCCATTGTATTATGTGGTATATCTTTAAGGAGTTGGAAGAAAATAAAAGTGTAAAGTTGTGGGAATAAACAAAAGGGTATGTTAGATTTGTTATTAATATGAACTGTTTTTGGATTGGTTTAGTGGAATCAAAAATGTAAAGATAAATATTTTTCAAACAGGCGTGCTTTACAGCTATAAAAAAAAAATAAAGGATAGTCGATAAGCGTTTTGGGTATATGTAGTTGGTAAAAAAAAAAACAAAGGTAAACTAAAAGGTTCTAAGAATATAATGAGAGTACTTGAGCAACCAAAAGGGTATATATATAAATAATGTATAAGAAGCAGAATCAGCAGAATATATATGTTGGTATTTATACTTTTTAGTTAAAATGATAAGAAGAGTTGACAATTTTTTGTCAGCTTAGTAATATATTTTTAGATATGAAAACTTCTTTTATTCTAGGCAGATTTATTCAGAGAAATTAAAATCTCGTTTTTTGAGGGAGTTTTTTTTTTTTTTTGATCTCATCCATATGCATATAAATGTCTTGATTTATTTATATTCTGATTTGAATTATATTAAATATAGTTTGGATTTTAGAATTCGTTATATAAGGTTGAAAATAGAGTAAATAAGTTCTAATCTTACAAATCAGAGCCTAGATTAAATTCCTCGGGCTTCTTAGCCAATCGCCAATTCCCGCCACATTACTAATTCCCTCTTATTGTTTGTCTATACTCAAACACTTCCGCTATTTATCCTCCATCAAATAACACCATTACTTTTCGACCTCAGAATCAGTAATACTTTTCGCCCGCAGAATCAGTAATACTTTACTTCCGAAGAAAACAGTCTATCAAACTCTTAACAGTCAACTCATTGCTGGTCTATATAGACTCATTTTACCAAATATTTCGCCTTTTATTTAACTTGAAAAATTAAAGTGTATCAACCAGACCACACACAATCATTTTTAATGATTTCTTCAAGAACATGGACCTTTTTTTGCTCTTTTTTTTTTTTAATATCCTTGAAAGCTAAATTATCATTTCATTTTCTTGATATGTTTAGAACTCATTTCAAGTTTCATCAAATTATTATTCGATTATGCCAATATTTTTATCTAATAGCTATATAGCAAATAATATAACATGTAAATGAAGTTCCCGCTTACAAGGACCTTTCAATTATATATTAAATCCAATAAAAGTGGATATTATTAATATGGCAAACAATATATTTATACTTTATTGCTTTTCCGTCTCGCAAAGATCCATTTACTAGTAATAACAATTTATTTATAATCAATTTCACATGTTGCAATATTTAACCCTTTCACGACTGGTAGACTGTATTTGGTTCTATCTAATATACCCAACCGTATCCAATACAAATAATATAATACCGAGACTAAACTAAATGTTATTTTATTTTGGTATACCAGCAAATAATTAATTTGAAATAACTGGTGTATCAATTTATCCTTCTTTTTTTAAAGAGCGTTGGACAGAAAAGAGCTAATACCAAGCCCCTTTATTATTTGATAATTCGTTTTTATTCTATCTTTCTGCTACTTGGCAATTTTAACCAAATCTGACACACAATTAAATTCTAGATTTATCAATAACTTGTTCATCATACAAATATATCCTTTGCAATTTAGACCCATTAGATCAGACACTTGAAACTCTAAATTCACTAACCTTACCCATCCCCCCCCAATAATCATCTATAAAAAATATTATAAACTACTATTTGGCAGACCTATAATAGATCTTTTCTTGCCACTTTTCAATATATTTTTCTAAATTCACCTGCGTATCTTTTATTAATCCCTGCCCATATTAGCATATCAAAAGTGACCCTATTAATACTTTCGCACTAGCCATTTCATAATCCAACTCTCTTATAGCTACCCTCAAAGCACAATTAGTCAAGCCAAATAACAATTATCTTTTATTGATTGCACTATAATATAAACCAAATAAATTTTTTATAGTTTTAGATCAATTTGATATTAAGTTGATTAATTTTGGTACACCAAAAAATGTCATCCACCTCTGAAATAATTAAACTATTTCTCTTTAAATATATTTATTTGATCAATTAAAAACCTTAAAAACTTTATTTTTTTTTTAAGAAAAAAAGCAATTTAGTCATCCAGATACCAAATACAATACGTCTACACTAACTTTTTTAATAATTATTGATTATGCTATTGCTTTAAATTTTTGGAATAATAAAAGTGTAAAAAATATTTAAAATATGCTCATTTATTTCGAATTATAAAAATTTTTAATCTTGAAAAAAATTTATATATTTCTTAAACTAAACAATAAATATATATAAAAAATAATTTATTATTGCCATCGACTATTCTTTTGGCAGTTGTTTATCTCTTATTTGCCATTTCTTTGGCTTATATGTATACTCTTACAGTACCATCCTTATGTCCGGTTATTATCACCATCTTTCCTGTGTCACTTCCCACTTCAATCACTAAAAAACAGCTTACTAGGTCGCCACCAACTAATTTATCTTTGTTTAGCTCAACCCGCTTTCCTTCATTTCCTGTATAAAGCCTTTGGCTATTATCGCTCCCTACTTTACCCGAAAACATATACCCAACACTACCTCGCTCTCTTTCCCCAAATCTCGAAGCGCTTCTGTCGCTTGTTTTAATAACTCGGCTTGCTTCTTTGTTTAATATCTCACCTCTTGATACACTCCCTGTTCTCTCGAAATATTTATCGTGAACTCTACTGCTAAAACTAGCTGCTGAAGATGAGTTTTCTGTCTTACTATTATTCATTTCGTTACAGTGGTATGAAATGCTATCGACCACTCTTGTGCTATTAAATACAAATAAATTCATACATAGTTACAATAAAAATAAAAAATATTAAAATCAAATAATAATATCTTAGATACAAATAATTGATCTATTATAAATTTCATTTTTCCAAAAAAAAAAGCTATAGTTGATTATTATAGTTATTTACCTAACTAGCTGTTGCTTGTGCTTATTTTTAGTAGCTCCAAGCGACAAATGAACGCATGAATGGGAAATCAAACTCCAAGCTCGTAGAATCCCATCTTGACTAATAGACAAAAATGAATGCCCATTCTCTACCAGATGGTTTGAATACTCTACAGAAACCACTTTCATACCATTATCATACCCTTGGTAGCTATTGTAATTTTGATCAAAAGGACTATATTCGTTTTTAGTCACAGTTCTTTTCCCACTTAGGTAACTCTGGTGCTCGGCCTCAAACTCATTACTAATATTTTCCCAGTCTGTGCTAACAAAATAATGCGGTTTGATACCATTTGATAAATCTAACAAGCATACTCTACCTTGATTCGAGCCCACTAAAACATGGCTTTTAGTGTCGACTAAGCTCATGCTCGTTATTTCTCCCATATTAAAATTGCTATACTCTTTCACAATGATTTGGAACCTCAAATCAACCAAATACACTATTGAGCGCTGAGTACTAACTAGCGAATACAAGTTATCTTTAACTACAATATTAGTTACCCTACCTGAACTTTCGGGCAACTTCAGCTCCCATAAAACACTTAAATCCTCCAAATTACGATATTGAACCATAGAATCTGTAGTGGCTGCTAAAATTCCTATAGTCTCTAAACCCCGGATAACAGGCTTTGCAAATACTATAAACCCGTTAATATCTAAATCTACTAAAATTGAAACGCATTCGACAGCGCTAGATGGATTTTGTAAACCTTCTGGGCTTCCTGGGCTAGTTTCGGTAATTTCTAATGATCTAATGCTGCCATTGTCGGAAAACGACAACAGTTTGTTTTTGCTAATAAATATCGCTGACGTGATATTCCCTCCTTGGTGGTAGGTAGCAACTGGCTTATGTAAAACGCTATTTAAAACGCTATTTAAACACCAAATTCGCACTGTACCGTCACAGTTTCCTGTCATAAAATACTCAGTGAATGGCCCAGAATCACCACTATGTCTATACTTCTCATTACTTTCAATAACTGAGATAATTGAACTATTCTCATAAAGAGATGATACTAAAATGCCTTCAAAAGCTACAACATTTGCTTTCGTGGAGTTCTTTGGTATCAGAGAAGTTTCTATTTTTACATATTTTCAATATTTAGCTCAAATCTTTAGTAAAAATATTTGCAATTTAAATCTCACATTTCCTATAATATTAAATTATAAAGCATAAATGTATTAAATAGCTGATAAGTGTACCTATTGGCTTAAGTGATTTTATTTCTCGAGTTCTTTTAGAAAGAACTCCGACTACTGAATGTTTATGGTCAAACTTTCCTATTTTTGACCAATCATGTGAGAACGATAGCTTAACTCTGTTCATTTTTTCTATCTCAATATTATCTTCATTATCTAATTCATCAAGATTTTCGCATTTCTTTTCGCTTGTATTTTCAGACTCAAATGTATATTTTCCTATTAATGATTCTGGGTTTTTAGATTGATTATTTAGCTGTAACTGATTTTGAGATGAGTTGATATTCATTTTTTGAGGAGTAAAAATTGCCTCAGTCATTGATGTACCAACTCCAATCATTGGGGATATTATTATTCCTCGATTAGATTTACTGTCAATTGTTAATGCTGATCTTCCTCTTTGGCTTTCAGGTTTTTTAGTTTCTTCGAGTTTATAACTTGAATAAGAACTAACAGATGAGCTTACTCTGTTCTGTTCTATATTTCGAGAATTCTTCTCAGGGATATTTACAACCTATGTAAAATTAAATTAGTGAATAACATTCATTCAAAAACTTATATTTTTCTTATCTAATTGTGATTATAAAGATTAAATTTACTAGTCAGAATTGAAAAAATTAGAAAACCTTGTTGTTTACTCCTTGCTCGCTACGAACAACATTTGAGATATTATTGGTAGATATTTTTAAACCGCTGTTTGACTTGGAAACAACACTCTTAGCTGGCCTGTGCAAGTAATTATTTAAAGATTATTGTTAGATATATTTTGCTATAATTCTAATTTTTATATTTAGTAAATATAATTCTAATTTCTAACCTTTTATTCTATATAACCCGTGATATAATACACCGTTAATATTAAATTTTAAATTCATAAAAATTATTTAATTTTTAAATTTTTATAATATAATTACTATAGTAATCTGACATACATATATATCTGTAGATAAAAACACTGTATGCAAGCTCAAGCCTTCTGGGCTTATATCATTAGCAGTGTCTGATTTACTAGACCTAAAGTAATGTAAATTTATAGAATAAAAGGACGATTTTAATAGCAAGCATTATATAAGTAAGTAAAATTACACTGCCAAAATATTCTTTGAACTTGTACGAATAAAAGAATGCAAATTTTTAATTCTAAACTCGGGTTTTGAATCTATAAATTGTTTCGATTTAACAATATAACCGCTTGGTTCAATACTTGACTTGGTGTATTCATCGTAATGTGGTATTCCTGATTTGAATAAATTGTATGCAGTAGAGTAATACAACTCTTTGGTAGTCTAAAATATATATGTATAAATGTATATAAGTAAGGGTTAATAAAAAGAACATATAGTTTAAATATTTTAAACTGATAACAATTAAAACAAAAACAAAAACAAAAAAGCATTCTGATTTAGAGTATTAAAATTTTACCTTTGGTATAAATTCTAAACCATATTCAACTGGAGAGATATAAGGCTGTGTATGATATAAATAATCTTTAATGATTAGGCCAATAATGTAATACTTTTGTGAGTCATCTAGATATGCAGTACTTGCCACTGAAGAAAAAAATTTTCTAGCACAAGATGAAACAATAAAGTTTGGGTGAATAATTAACGGGGCAATTTTTTTTGATACCAAAGCACACTCACGATATCCCAATAAATCAGTATTTAAAAGTCTCTCAAAAAGTGACAAGCAGGATCCTAAAACATATTCTTCTAAATCGTCAATAGCAGACAATAGCATAGGGAAAATATAATTTTCAACAGTATATCGACCTGCCATAACACCGATATAAAATATTGAATCAAAAAATTGCGACCTTAGTTGCCAGCTAGCCATATTGTTTAAAAAGGTCATTAAGTGGGCCATTATGACCTCAATAGAGCTTATCGTCTGGCTAGATGATGAAGTTCTTCGGAAAAAATGTATTAATCTGCTTATATTAAGCAAGTATGCTCTTTTAGTTTCATCGCTATGACATGACAAAAATAATCTGGAATTTTCGATAAAAAATTCACTTATTTGTGATAATATGTCTTTGTTTTGTATATCATTGTTGATATTGAGGTTAGGTAAAGAAGTTAAAAGTACAGAATCGGAAGAATTATCGATAAAAGTCTTGCTACTGAACCTTTCAGCAAATTCTGCAAAATTTACGATAGCTCTTGCCAGAGATATTGTGACTATTTCCTCGCTGTCTGAGCTTAAAATATTAATGTGAGGCGCCAAATAGTCTGAAAATACGTTCGAGTCGATTGCAGATATTTTATAAACTCTGCTAAGCTTTAAAGTATAATAAATATAAATTTTAAAAACGAGATTATCCAATTGAGATATATTATAATATATACTAATATATATTAAAGTAATACCATATCGGACAAGCAAGATATTGATGCTGCCCTAACTGATCCTATTTCATCATGAATTAGGTTTACAATTACAGGAACTAAAAAGGACATTATTGTCTCTGAATCAATATACTGTGACAGCTCTTTGAGCATTAAAATTCCTCTTCTTCTAGAAATAGGAAAGCTTGAATGATTTATGTTTGAAGATATAAACCAGATAAAGGCTCTTATTGCAGGGTTCTCTTTATAAATCGAATGTAAAAAAATACAATTATAGTTTAAGAATTGATAGGTTATAAGAAATACTTTGAGTATTGTAAATTAAAAAAATATTTACTTTCGGGACTAATAAGATGTTTTGAGTCTTTAGGATTGGTTTTATAATTCCAACCAAACTCTAATGATAAGCTATCCCACTCAAGCGCCAGCGAATTAATTCTATTATCGCAAACGTTTGTTTGATGATCGTTCTCTTGTTGATCTAAGAATAGGGATTCGTTGATAGCTACGATTGACTCGCTTAACCCTGGTATATCTATATAATGTTCATCTATCTCAGGAGTATCGACATTTGTATTAGGCTTTACGCTCGATAGTCGAGAAATAGATTTGTATAAAGATTCGTAAATTACTCCAGGAAATAGAGTACTTTTCCTAGTTGAATTAACATATTAAAAATTAAATTTAATTCTGAAATAACGATAAATTTACGTACCATTCTTTAATATATATATCAGGACTATATCTTTTTTCAGGGTCTAATTGAATCATGTGTTTTATCATTTCCTAATTCAAACATAATATAGCTTGTTGGAATAATCTTTACCTAGAAATGGTTAAACATTAAAAAAGATCCAAATTTTACCATTATTTGCTTATTTTTTATCTTAGATAGCTTTGAATCGGGGTTATATTCATTTTGGCGGTATTTTAGTAATTGAGATAACGTAAATAGCGGATATTCTTCTATAAAGAGCTCGGCTATTACACATCTACAAAAGAAAGCATATTTTTTTAATACAATTCAATAAAGACATAAATTCTATTTAAAAGAACTTTTAGTAGGAACTAAAAATTATAAAAAATAATATAGTACCCTAGGGAGAATATATCCATTGATGGCACCAAGCTGTTTCTTAAATTATTAAAAGAATCCTGGGACTAAAGATTACAGAATTGGCTGATTAGTACTATTATAATATAAATGTATAAAAATAATTAGATTATATTAAACTATATACATTTATCTTGCTTAAAAATCTTTCAGGGGCGACATAACAAGCCCTTCTAGCTGATAAATCAAAAAAAAATGAAAATTTTGCTGGGTTGTCCTAAATAAAGTTATTATATATAAATAGATAGAAAAAGTATAATTAACAAAAGTGAATAAATAATTTGATATTTTTAAATGAGGAGAGATAGTTTAATAAATATTATTATTACTGATGGTAGGTAAATAGGTTTAAAAGATCCGAAATCCGAAAAATAAACCCAATTCCAGCTAGTTAGTAAAATATTTTCCATTTTTATATCACCATGACAAATCTATAATTTTTTTAGGTAAATGTTAAAGATATAAAAATAAGAACTTTGTTTAAAATAGCTAAAATGATTAGATACCCCTTTAGAATGTATATTATTTAAAGAAAATAATAATTGAAAAACAATCCATATTTTATCGTCTTCGTTTAAGAAAGGTCTTGTGCTATTGAATTTAATAAAAATACTCCAAAGTAAAATAAAGCGCAAATAATAGTAAGCGCCATCTTATATTGTTGCATTTACCTTATTCTGTCGTAAAGATTGTGTTTAAGGTATTGCCTAATTAAGTATACCTTGTTTTCGATTTTGATTACCTTAGAATAAGTTAAAATCCCATCTAGTCTCTCAAATACCTCATGGTGATCTGCAATAATAAATAACTTAAATATAAGAAATTTTATAAGTATAAAATTTTATTCTTACGCTGAATTTGTGGTAGGAATTCGTTTAAATCTATATTTATTTCATTAGGAATCTTGAATATCTTTACGACTAAATTTCCTTCTTGACTATGCCTGTAACAAATTGTCTTTAAGAATCTTGTACTCCCGAGGCTGCAAGGAAATCGAAAGTATCAAATATATAAAAGTGTAATTTGTAGTACAGATAATAATATTTTAAGAATATTAGTAATAAATCAAATGTAAACCTTTTTTTATATTCGAGAGCTCCATTTAAATTTTCGGCTATGAATTCGATATTGGCTCCTACAACTTCCAAATTCTCAGCTGCCGCAACTAGGGCATGCGATATTTGCTGGCCCATTAATAATTTTTAATCGAATTTCTAAGCTATTAAATTAATAATATTTTTAATTACTTGTCTAATAGAAAATAAAGTTAAATTTCTTGTGAAATAAATTAAG